>JAVSCE010000065.1:0-90097 GCA_032199065.1 Smutsia gigantea
ACTTTCTATCCCTTTTTCTCTCTCTTCTTCCTCTGGTACTCCTATAATGCGAATATTGTTCCGTTTGGATTGGTCACACAGTTCTCTTAATATTCTTTCATTCCTAGAAATCCTTTTATCTCTCTCTGCCTCAGCTGCTCTGTACTCTGTTCTCTGTTTTCTATTCCATTAACAGTCTCTCGCATCTCATCCATTCTGCTGTTAAGCCCGTCGATCGCTTGTCTGATTTCTGTATTGTCTTTCCTCCGTTCCCTCACTTCCTCCCTCAGCTCTTGCACATTTCTCTGTAGGTCCATCAGCATGGTTATGACTTTTATTCTGAATTCTTTTTCAGGGAGGCTGTGCATTTCCATCCCTTCAGACTCCCTCTCTGGGGTTGTCTGGTTGATTTTGGTCTGAACCATGTTCCTCTGTCTTTTCATGGCTATATAATTGGTCACTGATAGTTGCCACGTATGTCAGCTGGGCTCTTTAAGACTTTAAAAAGAGAAGAAAAAAAAAGAAAAAAAAGAAAGAAAGAAAAGAAAAAACAAAAACAAAACAAAAAACAAAACAAAACAAAACAAAAAAAAGCCCACTGGACGTAGATTCTGTGGGAATGCTCTAGGTGGCGCTATTGCCCCACTATTCCACAGCTGTGACTGTGCCGCTCCGCAGGGCCCTTTATCCCTCGGGCAGGGGTGGGAACGAATAGGAGGCTGTTGATCTCAGTGAGAAGTGTTAAGTATGGCTACGCTTCCTCAGTCGCCAGCTAAGGCGTCTGAAACTCCCCAGGACTCCCAGCCTGCTGGGCTGGGTGTGCTGGGGCGATCCGGCTCCTCCGCTGGGCTCCTGTCTCTTTAAGACCGCTGAGGAAAGCGCGCACTTTTTTTTTCCTTCCCGGAGCCGACTGCAAGCCCCCTGGCGCGTTCCCCGCTCAGATCCTGCCCCTCTGTCTCTCCAATCTCCGCTGCACTGCGCAATGTGGGTCAGCGCTCCCCGCGCAGATCACCGGGGCTGGTTACTACTTCGCGGGGTGTACTTCCACTCCCTCCCGGCTCTGGATCCTCTCCTCCCGCCGGTGCGCTGGGGTGGGGGAGGGCTCGCGTCCCGCCGGGTCGCGGCTCCGTATCTTACCCGCCTCTTGGGGTGCCGAGTCCTCTCGGGTGTAGCTGCACGCTGTGCGCTTTCCTGTGTATTCTCGTCTCTCTTTTAGGAATAGATGTATTTTCTGTGTTTTCGTAGATAAATATAGTGTTGGGAGGAGATTTCTGCCGCCCTGCTCACACCGCCATCTTCCAGGAAGTTTTTTTTTTAGTTTTTTATAGTTTTCTTTTTCATTACTTTCAACAAAATAGGAAAACCTGAGTTGTCGAAATAATTTTTGTCACGATATTATATGTCAGTTATCTCAAAATTTCATATAATGTCTGAAATGAAAATTTATTTTTTGATGATAGATCTTTTGGATACATAACTTGGAAAGAAGTTAGAAGAATCAAGACATTTCTATTAGGAAACTCAGTATGTTTCACCTATTATATAAGTAATGCTCCTTATTGATTATGCTAAAAATGAAAAACAAGAGTAAAATTGATGCTCTTACTTCATTCTAGCAATAAGTATTTGTCCATAACTATATGAATTAATTGGGAAACACAAAAAAACAAAAACCCAGGCCCATTTGATGAGATTGTAATAAGATCCCTTTTTTTTTCTTTTAAACGTTATTTTAGCCTAACCATGACTGTAGAAATACACTCATTAGTTAATAGAATGCATTTTAAGTTCACCTTATCCTACACAATTTGGACCCAAAAACTTGGTACATGGTTTAAGATGATTTTTTAAAAAGGATTTGCATTCTGATTTATTTGTTCGTCTCTTACAAATGTATAAAACATCCACCTTCAAAGGCCATGAAGGCAGATAATAAGAACCATGACTTAGCTTTGATTTGATTCAGAAAAATAACATATTGCACCTGTAAGTTTTAAAAAATTGGTGTAATAAAATGATGATTGATACCCATTTTTAGTAAAAATTTGCTTTTGTGTTTGATAGTACTTATCCAAAGTTGTAATATTTTTAGAATAAAGTGTGCATTAGTAATTGTAATGATAATTTCCCAGCAGAAAAATGTTAATACTTAGAGACTTACACAGTCATAGAAAAAGGTGTTTTTTGTTTTTGTTGTTTAACTCTCAGCTTTCTTTTTAACATAGAAATATGATTGGGAGCCCTTTAAAAGACCTCAAGCATATACATGCATTTCTTGGAATAATTTCTTGGTGGAAGTAAAGTGGAAATACAAATTCAGAGAGGAAAAAGAATGATGTAAATTTCTGGTTGTTAAAGAGCTGGTTTCTGTAAGATTTCAAATAGATCTTAGAGCATCAAATAGATTATAAATAGACCACAGAGTATCAAATCACCAGAGTAGCTAGATCAAATCAAGCAAGGCCAGTATTTAAAATACACCAGCTCTTAATGTCATTTGCAGTTATTTCAACATACGCTGAAAAGTTTTAGATGTCACCTGAAAATATACTGGGCACATAGATTTTCCCAAAAAATTGAACAATATATGAGCAAAATATTATAAGACCACTGCATTGCATCACTTAAATTTCTTGCTTATAAATTTAGGCTAGAAAAGCTTAATCTTCAAACCTCGGAGTTGAATTACCGGAGCTAATTTCTAGAAATCACAGCATTCAGTGGTTGAGACCCCAGCTCCCTCCCTGCTTTGCACCCACACCTGCAGTTCACTCTCACTGAGCATCCGCCTGGGAAGGTGCCTGCCCAGCTTCATGCTGAGGTTTCATTTCCCCACCGTTGACCCTTCTGAACAACAGCATCTTATCTATTGCATTTCCCAGGATGATGGAGCAGTGATCTCCCAGGTTTCAGACCTTTCTAATAGGGATGGCCATGCTACCGATGAGGAGAAACTGGCGTCCACTTCATCTGGTCAGAAAACCGCAGGGGCCGAGGTGAAAGGTGAGCCAGAAGAAGACCTGGAGTACTTTGAATGTTCCAATGTTCCTGTGTCTACCATAAATCATGCGTTTTCATCCTCAGATGCAGGTATGGAAGCCTATCTTCATCTTTCTAATGTACATAAGCATAGAAATGCCTGCAAGCCTAAAGCAGGAGGCACCTTAGCGACTGGGTCACTTGAAGGATAGATTTAAGGCACTGCTCTATGCTTTGCTTCTTCAACTAGAAAAGAGGCACCAAAGGGAGTCTCATCAAAGAACCAGGGACACCGGGATAAGTGTGGCAGGTGTACAGGAGACACTGATGTATGAGACTGCTGAATTTTGTTATAATTTATTTTAAAGTGGCCACGTCTTACAGTGTAGGGGCCTGTACTCATCGAGTGGCCACCGTGCTCACTGTTCAAGGCCCAGAAACAGTAACAGGCAGCACGCTTAGGGCCTTGCTGGCGTGCTGGCTGAGTTCTGAGTGTTTGGCACATGTTAACTCGCGTACTCCTCACTGGGTGTTACACTTTCTCCCATTTTTCAGAGAAGATGAGTGAGACACAGAAGTAAAGTAACTTGGCCAGTTCCGGCAGAACTGGGATTCGAGCCTCAGCAGCGGCCTGTGGTCCTTTAACTGCATGGGGGAAAAGGTGTTTTTCATCACACGAGGCTGTTACAAACTGCCTGCTCACAGAAGTGGCAAATTGAAATTGACCAACACCCTATAAAATCCTTCTTAATCTTCTGATAAGAACCAGAACTAATCTGTGCCGAGGCATCCTGCCGTTGGGCCCTTCAGAATATTCTGGGGCTGCAGCAGTTTCCCAATTCCGAAGGTACATCTGTGGCCTTCGACTTGACACGTGGAATGTTTAGAACCATGTTCCTGACTACATTAAACATTATTTAAAAACTCATATTCAGGACCACAATTTAATTTTGGGGCTTTTATATTCAGAATTAAAAAAAAACACTTATCGGTCATCAAACCAGGGATGCAGTTGGAAATCCAGACTTTATGAGAGTTCCCCGTGGCCTTCCCCCTGCTCCCCTGGTCTCAGTTTCCCTTCTATAAAAAGTGCCAGACACTGTTCCAGGTTTCTTCCCAGGCCTCTTTTCTGCTCTGACATCTTTCCCAAAGACCTTGTTTGCCATTTCCCTTTATACCCTTTGTCCCAGTTATGTGGGATAATCCTGAATATTCTTGTACCTACATTTATTTATATTTGAAATGCCTTTCTTTGCCATCTCCTATAAAAATTCCGCTCACCCTTTCAGGACTATCTCAAAACTGCCACTTGGCCCCCACTGCAGTTTACCTCTTAACCATTCCTGTTCTGTGTGTTAATTATAGAAGATAACTTTGATAAACTTTTCATAGTTGAGGACTATTGAGTGGTTTACCTTTGAATTCCCTCTGGTGTGGGTTCATGGTGGATATTTGCTGAATGATACTGTTGCTTACTAGGAGGAAATGCCTTCAGCAGTTATTTATAGAGCTGCGGTTCTGTTAGATACGGTGCGGTCCTCAGAGTGAACTGCTAGTGTTACACTGTATGTAACTGGTTAGCCACGTCAGAGGAGCAAGCAGAGGCTGTGGTCATGTGGGGTGTGGTGTGTGGAGTGGAAGCTGTCCTGCCTCTGTCAGGTGAATCAGAGTCTGTTTCCTGGGCAGAGTCACCTTTGAGCTAGGTATCGATCGATCCAGAGACATGCACCAGGGAACATGCATCCTTTCACAGGGATGGGAAGGAACCTGCCATCTTGGTAAAATGCCCAGTAGCTCTCTGTGAGTACAGGAGAAATGGGAAAAGGAGGTCGTATTGAGGATTTCGGGCTTGATCCTATAGCTAGAGAAGAGCCACTGAAGGTTTGTAAGCCTTGTAGTATGGTCACAAACTGCGTTTTAAATGATTCATTACGGACATAGTACACTAAAGTAGTAATTTGTTATTTCTCTGTGGTGGATTATAGCTTTAAAAATGTATGCTTTTCCATATTTAAAATTTTTCTTCAATGAGTGTACATTTCTTTAATTAGAAAAAGCATAGTGTTGGTTTTTTTTAATGTTGCCTCTGGTGGTAGATTGGAGATAAGGAAACCAGTTTGAAGCCTTGGGGAGGATAATAAATTAGTTTTTCAGGCATTGGGATTTGGAATTTATTGTTTTATCTGCTGCGTTAGTTAGATTGAGGGTACCCTTTAGGCTAGAACTTGAATGCATCTCAGACTTGGTTATAAAAAGCACCCTCAGTGTTACCGTTTCTTTCCTCCTCCTGAAATCCGCTGGTCGGTACAACTCATTTACAAAATGCTTCGTAGCCACAAGGGGGCAGGCTTGCCGTTCTTTCCACCTGAGGGTGAAGGCACCGTTTACAGCCTGCCCTCCCCTCCCTTCTGCGTATGTTGGCCTTTCAGCACAGCGGCCAGCGGGACACTGCTGCCCCTTTGAAAATCTTGAAATGCCGTTCATGTGTTTGTAGATGTGGTTCTGGGCTTGCACTGGGGCTTCAGGAGTTTTTCACTAGGAAGGAGAGGAGCCGACTTCTTGGATAACTCTAAAAATGACTCTGTGTTCTAGGCATAGAGAAGGAGACGTTCCAGAAGATGGACAAAGATGAATCTACCATGCCAGTAAGTTCCTACGCTTGGGGGGTGGGATAAGTGGAGCCGTTTTTCCATGTTTGTTTTGAAGTCCATGTTAATTCGTTAAATAAGTTCTAGTCAGTGTTGTTGATGGGGATGAAATATAAGCAAAACAGTTTCTTCACTTGAGCTCATAGTCTGTCCTGAGATGTCCTGTACAGTAGCCCCTGGCCGCATGTGGCTACTGAGCGCTTGAACTGTAGCAAGTCTGAATCGAGGTGTCCTGTAAGTGTGAAACACAGCCAGTCTTTGAAGACGTAGTATGCAAAAGAAGGAAAATAATTGTCTCTTAACTTTCTACATTGATTATTCATGTGATAATATTTTACTTATGTTCAGTTAGCCACATTATGTTATTTAAATTAATTTCACCTGCTTTACATTTTACATGTGACAACTGAAAATTTTTTAATTACTTATGGCTCAAGTTATACTTTGAACGACGCTGCTTGTGGATACAGAATGGAAACTGTGGTAGCCTCTGGTGGACGTTGTAATAGAATATATTCCGGGGGCCCTGGGCACCAGGGCTGATGCCTGCAGGGCAGGGATCATATGTTAGCATGTATGTAGTCACAGTACAGCTACAAAATCAATTACCAGTGATGCAGTATTATTATCTAATCTATAAATTTGTTCAGCTTTTATCAGTTGTCCTGGTAATGTCCTCACTCTAGTGCAGGATCCCGCGTTGCCCTGAGTTCAATATTCTTACCCTCCTTTAACCTGCAGCGGTTGCTCAGTCTGTGTTTTTCCCAACCTTGACACTTCTGAAGAGTTCTGGTCAGTTGTTTTGTAGAAGATCTTTCAGTTCAGGTTTGTCTAAGGTTTCCTCATGATTAAGTTCAGTTTGTACATTTTTGGCAAGGATGCATCCGAAGTGACATTGTGGATGTCAGTGTGTTGCATTATTGGTGGCACTGATGCCGACCACTTGGTTAAGGTGCATCTTCTGCCCCTCTGTTGGGACTCCGTTTTAAATGGGGCTTGCCAGGCAGAGGGCGTTCTGGGCAGGAGGGTCGCCATGCAAAGGCAGGGGTGGGAAGAGCACCAAGTCCAAGGCAGTGTAAGTAGTGATCATCTCCTGAGGTCAGAGGATACTGTGCATCCGGTGGGCGAGGGCCACTCATCAGGGCCACAGGCATGGTGCCAGGAGGCTTGGCATTGCTGGAGAAGCAGTAGTTAACCTCGGTGGGGTTTTAAGTAGGGAGCATTGTGACCAGTAGTAGTTCAGAGGACAGGATGGCGGCCAAGAGATCCAGCAGGTGCGCCCGCACTGCTTGGGGACTTCAGAGATGTATGTGGTGCCTGGAGGGGAGGTCATGGTGAGAGAAGGCTGATGAAGGTCCCACAGATTTTCTGCCTGGAACGTCCAAGTGGTCATTGTTGCTGAGAACCAACCCAGAGGGGCCTCATTTCAACAGATGGCGCCACAGCCTGCCTAGTTGTCTAAGCCACAAACCTGGGGTCATCTTGGACTCCTCTCTCCCACTTATTCCCGCAATCAAGATCTGTGGTTTCTATGTTCAGAAACCATATATTATAAATTCATCTACTCTTCTTGAGTCTAAGGCCACCCCCAGTCTTAAAAACATGGTGGCAATTTAACCAATCTCCCTATCCCCAGGCTTATTCTCATCCTTTTACATAAGCCAGGGTAATGTTTTAAACACACACTGATCTTGTTATTCTTTGCTTAAACCTCTTCACTGGCTTTGTCTTTAGGACAAGTTCGAACTCTTAATGTGGCTGACGTGGCTTTCAACAGTAGGAATCTAGCATCAGCTGTCACCTCCTGTTCTCCCTGCCTCCCTGCAAGGTGATAAACTTGCTGACGGTGGGGACCATGGCTGTGTTGTTCGCTGCCCTAACTCAGCACCTACCGCAGTCGGTACTGCTGCACATAGGAAGCAGTAAAACCAGGAATACAGAAGGCAAAGCTGAATTGTAGAAGTTCATTGTTAGACATGTGGCTTTGAGACATCTGTGGAACCAGTTTCTAAGTCCATGTTTCCAGTAAGCAGTCACAAGTACATAGCGTGAGCTCAAAAGTCTGCTTTAGGTTTAGTAGTCTTGAGGGCCCTCAGACGCTGCAAACAGTTGAAGCTGTGGGAGCAGATGAAATTGTGATTGAAACATTCCTTACCTTGGTCCACAGTAACAGTTTATTTTGCATTTTGACATGTATGTATGATACAAGACTACATAAACATTTGTATATTTATAAAATTACTTTTCTTCATGTGATTCACTATATAGTAGGTGAAACATAACTGAGTTTCCTAATAGAAATGTCTTGATTCTTCTAACTTCTTTCCAAGTTATGTATCCATTCTATTTAATTTTTGTAGTGCAGATCGCTTGTCCTGGTAAATTGTTTTCAGGACTTTGCTGTTAGGCTGTGACCCATGGTACTTGCCTAAAGGACATAGAATGAGCAAATGGGAAAGCAGACAGGCGGGAGGAAGAGCAGAAGGGAGACGCGCTCACAGGGACTCGGAAGTGCTGTCCCCTCACTAGGGCCTCACATGTCTGTGTTGGGCCTCAGTTGTGAATCTTTGTGGAAGAAGGAGAAGGATTAGGGGATATGAAACAGGACCCTTTTGAAAGGACCTGATAGACTGATTGATTCGCATTTTTATTAAACACAGGTGAGATTGCCCAGCCCAGGAAGAGATTGTCAGACCAATTCTTGTGACAGTAGATTCTGTAGGCTTCCTGTGCTGTTTGATAAATAACATAAAGGACTAAGCAATGTAAAAAGCCCAATCTAAGAGGACTGGAAAAGGTGGCTCACATAGCCTTTAAGTCCTCCTAAGAGCTGTTGCGCTTTGAGCCTTGAGGCTTGTGGCCTGTGGCCAGGCAAAGAGACGTGGCCGGGTAGTGCAGGCTGCAGAGCCCACTCACCTGGGTGTATCTGCCATCGCCTACATCTGATCTTCCACCTTAACTCAGAATGCTGCCTTTCCTCTCCAGACAGTGTGTCCGTTAGCATTAACTTGTTAAGCAAGTAGCAGACTGAATTCGTTATCCCTTCAACAGATGAATGAGGTGCTGAGTTCTAGAATAGAGTTTGATATTTTCCTTTTGGCTTATTTCCCAAATTCTCTGTATGAGAGGCACTTTCCTAGAGTTGACCTGACTTGAACATTCTGACTTAGAGTAATAAAAACACAAAAAACTGATTTTAAAGCATATTAATTTCTAATCAGAAATGTAACAACAAGGTGGACCAAATGTTCTTTCACCTAGTTCATTATCTCCGTGTAAAAATTACATGGGACGCAAGAGTATGAGAAGGCTTCTTGGTGAGGAACATGCACAGAGCGTGAATGGGTTGATCAGAAGTCCTGGGGTATGTCAGTAATCTACAACAGACACTGGTCAGCTCGTCAGTTCTGGATCAGGAATCCCGGGGCGGCCTTGCTGGGTGCCCCTGACTCAGGGTCTCTCATAGGCCCAATTTGGGGAGATCGGCTTCCCGGCTCGCCCCTGTGGCTGATGGCAGAGACATCCATCTGGTCTGTGCCACGTGGGCCCCCACCCAGCGTCTCACAGCATGGAGGCTGGAGTCTATGTATAAACTAATCCAAGGAGTGGCCTTCCATGACTTTTACCATATTCTAAATAACAGAATAAAATTAGAGGCGAGTCGGTCAGTCCAGCCTATACTCACAGGGAGGAGGTGACACTGGGGCCGTTTTGAAGCCTGCCCAGCACAAAGTGGCCTCTGTCTACGGCAATAGGTCTGTCTGGAGATAGGGAGTGTTCCGGGGGGACTTTGGGCTTCTGTCCATGTGGTGGGCCACCCTCCCCAGCTGCGACTTCTGTGTCTCCCTTTCCCATGGCCTAAGCCAGGGGTTCTGTGCTGGGCCCTTGGATGAGGTCTCTGAAGCTGTATGCAAAAATTATGTGTGTGTATTTTGAGCATTTTCTGGAGAGGATAAATCTGTAATGACTCTGAAAATTTTAAACACTACTGATCTAAGCTGACCTTGGGCTTTCTGTTCAGTATTCGTTCAAACAAGATACCAGAGAACTGATTGGTTATAATCAATAACTAATGGATCAGTTACACTGACATTTGAGATTATTCCCAGGTTGCTCTGCATGTTTTTAGGTCAGCTTTTTTTCCATTTCTGCAAAAATTTTACTTATACAGGTGGGAGGAAATAGTCCCAAGAAGGCCTTTTAGGAAGGAAAATAGGATGAAGTCCATGTTCTCATGAAAACATACTAACTGACCAAATGTGGCTTTCTGGAGCCTAGTTTATGACAAAACCAAGCTAGCCCATCAGATGGTGAAGTGCTGCCAGAAGAGAATTGGACACTTAATAGCAAAAAATGGAAGTGCAGACATAGAACTGGACTTACAGCCACTTTGTTCTGGAACAAAAAATGGTTCACCCCTGAAAGAATCACGGCAGAGCAACTGAAGTTCCCAGTGATCCGGAATCACCCGTGGGTGGGAGTCAGAGTTCAGATATATTTGGCTTATTTACTTTCTAGGCCTGAAAGTTAGTAGTCTGTTTTAGAGACATTACCACCCAATGTGATTAAAGAGACGCAAAGCATCAATACATAAAAAGTTGGTATTTTATGAAAAGATACTTACATGGAGCATGTCATTCCCATGAACCCCCAGAAAAATGAGGCGTTAACTAACCATGGGTGGTTTTTCTCTTACGCTTGTGATTCTTTGGTGTCTAGCCACTATGATAATTACACTTTCTCCCTTTTTGGATTAGAAGAAAATTTGCCTAAGCTATCTGTTAAACAGAAGCTAAGACCCCCCCCTGCTACTCATTAGAACAGTCTTTCCTTTAATAGTAGTATAACTAGATTTTTTTTTTAAGCTCACCTCTGCTGGGTTTTTTTCTCTTCCAACATGCTTTCGAAGATTATGATCAGTGTAGCAATGAGGAAGTTATTGAAGACTATGTGGAATTAAGCTGGAGACTTCAACTTGTTGTAAATGTAACCTCTTCCACCTCAGGGCCTGACGGAGTCCCCTCTGGAGAAGGCCCCAGGGTCCGTGGCCTGTGGAGGTGAGAGCCCCCTGGATGGCATCTGTCTCAGTGAGTCAGATAAGACAGCCGTGCTCACCCTGATAAGAGAAGAGGTAAGGGCCTTCTTGTTCTGTCCCCTTATCGCCCCATTTCTTTGTAATGCCCGTGTGCCCCCAGGTAGATTCCATCTCACTGTCTTGAGTTCTCTGGCTGGAAGTTCTTACTTCCTGCAGCTTTTGGCTCACATAAAGGGCTCCCTGTACAACGCTGCTTTGTGCTGGAGTCCTGACATTCTGGTGTCCAGGGAAGAAAGCTGACACTTGGAAACACCCTGAAGAATTTTGTACCCTCCTTTATCTTCTAGCCTTGAAGTTTTAAATATCTAATTTTGCCATCTTTGCCCGCATGTGTAACTAAGGCGGTGCCCTCATCTTACAGAGGATATGTGCTCATGCCTAAAACTTCTCTAAATTCTAGGCTTGCAGTAATATAAAATTGTTTCCTACCTTCACCCATTCTTTAATTAAACAGTTCAGCTCTTGAATTCTGTATTTTGTTTCTTGAACAGTCTCTGTTCAAAATAGATCACTCCTAGGCCCTTCCGAGTCGATCTGAAAGCTATGAACAACCCTTGTGTGCCATTGATCAGCGTGCACTTCTCCCGTTAGGTTTCTGTGCTGTACTTCATGTTTTTCTTGATGATTCCACCTTTTTTTAAGCAGGTAGTTCCCTTGCTATAGCA
Organism: Smutsia gigantea; assembly: GCA_032199065.1. Taxonomy (NCBI): domain Eukaryota; kingdom Metazoa; phylum Chordata; class Mammalia; order Pholidota; family Manidae; genus Smutsia; species Smutsia gigantea. The sequence goes on from JAVSCE010000065.1 coordinate 11,367, forward strand.
ATTTCATTTTTATAATATGATAGTTGATAAGTACTTCTGGTGTAGATCTTCTAAAGCTTTAAAAAACAGCATTAGATTGGTAATGAGGGATGTCGGCTGGCCCTCTTGTCAGACCTTGGGAGCAGAGGGAAGGACGTCCACCAGATCTTAGGAATGAGAGAAATGACTTTGTCTTCCTCCTTTGAGTTAAACTATGGGATGACCACGCAGCGGAACAACGCAGAGATGGGCCTTGTCACCTGAAGCCGCAGGCTGCCTCCCGGGTTCTTGAATCCTGATTAGAGGCACTACAATACAGAATGTACCAATTAGAAAGCAGTGAGAACTATAATGAGAGGCCAACAATGGATGTCCATCTGAGTTCTGTCCAGGGCAAGTAGCATTTGAGGCCATAAATTTAGAGTATTTCTTCCCAGTTCTCAAACACAGGGATATGAGGTGTGGTCTGGCCAGCAGATCCTACCCACAGCCAGATGGATGCATCTGACCGGGGGCATTGAGCTGCTCAGCCCCTGGCACTGACTCCGTTCTCACCAAGCAATCAGACATCTCCATAGACAGAGGATGTGCTGGGTCTCGCCAGCTTGTGACACTCTGAGTTTGTGGCAGTTTTCATTTATTAGCCCACATAAAATTGGTGCTGTGGTGTCTTCTGTGGTTAAAGTGCGTCTCTGCCAGACAAATGGCTCTGCTTTTGGTGTCCTGCCCCAGTCAAGGTTCTGGGGCTCTGGAGCTAAGAACCAGACCCTGACCGAGGTGGAATTTCCAGAGATGGTGATTCTCACTTGGAAGCTGGGGAGATGTCCTGTGCACTTTTACCCTGGTGACACAGGCCCACATCCTGTGCGGCTGGAGAGCACATTTTTCCAGCCGCTGGGGCACTCTGCATAGATGAGGAGGCTTTGTGTTCCTGGTGGAGGCTGAATGTCTCAGGAGGTTCCTGGTTGTGTGTTGTTTTCAGTCTCCTCTTGTGTATCACTTAGACATAACCCATGCCCATCTCTATTATACCCAGATAATCACTAAAGAGATTGAAGCAAATGAATGGAAGAAAAAATATGAAGAAACCCGACAGGAAGTCTTGGAGATGAGGTTAGACTGGAGGTTTGGGGAGGTTTGGATACCTTTATGCATTACTATATTTAATGCCAAGGCAGTGATGAGAATATTATCTTAACACAGAACTGGTGAGAACTTGAGTGCTTTGCTATTTACACTTTGATTTGTGTTTAATGTAATTTCATGAATATTACTGAGACCAGTTATTATATTCCAATACTGTAGCTTATTTTGGGTTCAGAACATTACAACATAAGCAGAACCCACATCATTTTTATCTTTTGAAGTGGTGTAAATTTTTGCAAAAATATCCATTTGAAATACAGAACAGTAAAATTTCTTGCTATTCAGTTATGAAGGCACTTTAATTCATAACACTTTTCTAAAATTAATTATGTGTGGTGGCTTCAAATTTCATAACCACCAAATAGATTATAAAAAGCATGTTAATGGGAAACAAAATTGATTGACTTTCAATTGAAATTTTTTAATTTTTGCTGCTCACTGTAGAAAGGAGTTAGGAGCTATGAAAAAACTAAAGATGGCATCAAAGAAGAGGGGAAAAGCATAAATAATTTACACACTGTACAGTCAGCGCTTGAATGATTAAGAAACAGCTCAGTTATGGCTCTCACTTGTGGCTCTGCGTCATTTGAGCATCTGCCAGGTGGAAGACCCTGGGCTGGGTGTGGTGGAGAGGAAGGGACAGCCTTCAGAGCGTACAGTGGCCTTTGTAAGAAACCTGGGTGCACGGTCAAAGGGATGGGCGTCCCATGGAGGAGTGGGGGAGCCATCATTTCTCACTGAGGGGTCACTGGACAGGGTCAGGAAAATATTGCACTTTGCTCAAAGAACGGTTGAGACAACAGGGTGATGATCTCTGAAGTCTTCGAATAACCAAAATACATTTGGAGTTGGGATAGTAAAATAAAACTTGTACCAACTCAGAGGGGATGGACCACTTGAAGGGTGGATCGGGGCCAGGAAAGCCTGAACCCAGATCAGACCTTTGAGGAAGGGCTCCAAGAAGGTCATTAACTTACCTTGTAAAAGATTGATTTATCTAAGCAGAATTCATCTCTTGCCTTGCCTTGAGGTCATTCACATAGGTGCAAATAATAAGTAAAGCAGTTCGTATAAATAGAACAAAGATCTTTATTAAACATAAAATCTTAAGAAAAGCCTTTTGAATGTTAATAAATCTTAAGTTATTGTAAAAAAAAAGTCCCATAGCAGATAAATTGGGTTATATGAATTTGTTGGTAAAAGCAAGTATGATTAATTGGGGCAGCATTTCTCCAACTTCTGTGGTCTGAAGATTCTCTTCTGACTTTTCTTTTTTTTTTTCCCCCCAAGGAAAATTGTGGCCGAATATGAAAAGACCATTGCCCAAATGATTGGTAAGGACATTTTTTCCCAGGGTCGGAGCCATAGGAGGTAAAGGTGATTTTCAAGTCAGAATACAAACCTCAGTTTGTTCATCACTTAGATTACTTGCGGTGGCGATGTTCTATAAAGTGGCTACAAACATTGAATTATTGAATACTGAACCCCTGGTCCAAGGGAAAATAGAGGAGTAGGCTCCTGCAGGCCCCACGTCACATCTTTCTGTCAGTCCGTGACTCTGTCTGATGAACTGTGACTGACTATGCTGGGGCTCTGGCCCGAGCGAAGCTCACCTGATGCGTCTTCTCTGTGGGACGTAGCACATCCTTCTTGCACTTAGGAGCCCAGACAGTACCTTAGCACCAAACTTGGGGGCCATTTTAAACAGCAAAGTCACCACCAGAAAGCACAAAAACTGGGGGGGAAGTGACTCTAAATAGACCGAAACAAGCATGAAGCAAGGAGACAGCGTCACCTTGTTCAACCTCAGCTGAGAGCATCACGCCAAGTGGCTCAATTTTTACCACTGGCTGTGTGTCCACAAATGACCAGGAATGCACCATCCACATGAATTTGGGGTTACGACTACGTTTTAGCAAGTAGGTGAATTCACAAATACAAAATCTGTGGATAATGAGGACCGATGGTGCTTGGGTTCATTTCAGAGGAGAGCAAACTTCAGTTCTGTGGGGAGCCTTCCACCTGGGACCCAGCGTGGGGACGGCTTGGCCCAGCATCAGCTCTCCCTGAGTGGGGTCTCTGTCCTGCTGCAGTGTGCCTGCCCCCATGCACATGTACTTTCCCCGTATCAGCCCCTTTGGTGCCTTCACAAAACAGCCGTGGTCAGGTGCCCCCACATTGAATTTAGAGCCTCTTGAAGCCAGTGTTGTAACACCCGGCTACCTACCTCCAAGTCGGCTCCTTCTGCACCAGAGCCCTGGCACGATGCTGTCTGCCATGCCCATCACCCGATGCCTCCGCAGCCTGGGGCCCTGCCACGGCCCTTCCTCTGCATGAAGTCCCCTAATGGGCTGCTGCGCTGCTCCTGCCCTCAGTCCTCCTGGGTCCCTGCTCGAGTGTCTCCTCTGGGAGAGGCCACTCTTTGTGAAAAGGAGCCCCCTCACCCCCTTGCCTGCTTTGTTTTCCCCTGTCACTTGCCACAATATGTCTCGCCCCACTAGAGTGTAAGCCCTTGAGAGTGGGAGCTTTCTGTCCACGGCTGGGGGCCCCCACCCAGAACCCCGCTTAGCTCACAGAGGGCAGCAGCTTGCCATTACTTTTGATTGTGATTCACAGAAGATGAACAGAGGACAAGTATGACCTCTCAGAAAAGCTTCCAGCAACTGACCATGGAGAAGGAACAGGCCCTGGCCGACCTTAATTCTGTGGAACGGTCCCTCTCTGATCTCTTCAGGAGATACGAGAACCTGAAAGGCGTTCTTGAAGGGTTCAAGAAGGTAGCATGTCCTTTTCCTTCTGTCTCCTTGGTAGTGTGTTTTCTTGGTAACGGATCTTCACACATAGATGCCAGAGATAGCCTTTCGTAGGTGCGCAGGACCCTGTCAGCTTTGTGTCCTCTGTTCCAGTGAAACTGGAATTTTTTCCCCTTTTTTCTTTCTGTGGCTGTCCAGGCATCTCACCCACACTGGGTGGTGCGTCTCAGTCATTCATCTCCTACGTCAGGCGACCAAAGCCCGGACACAACCGGAGTGTGTCGTAGACTGAGAATAGTGGAACCCTCAGACCTGAGGGAGTTCTAGAATGTCCTTTTGATAATACATCAGTTTTATATTTAGTAAAAGGAAAAGGGACTTTATTTACAACACTGACCAGTTCAGGCTGTGTAGCCTAGAAGAAAGTGTAATGTTTCAGATGTAGGCACACCATCAATAAGATACATTTATAGCAGTGAACACCCTTATTTTCATATTAAAATAAGAATGAGAGTGGGCAGTTTTATCTAAAATGGGAATTAGATTGCCATTTTGAATAACTGCCTCCTAAAGTAGGTATATCTGTGTAACTGAACCTTACTGCATGATTTGAAAATTAATACATGGGGAAATTATCTAGAATTTCTTCAGTGAGAATTTTCCTGTGCCCGTTTCCAATTACCATGGGGTATAATTTAAAGGCATTTGAATTAATTAGGTTTTCTCACTTTGAAAAAATTAAAACTCTGATACATGGTATGTTACTCAGGGAAGAAAACCAAAATGACCTATTTATTTTAAATTGTTACTTTGGAGCAGAATGAAGAAGCTTTGAAAAAATGTGCTCAGGATTACTTAGCCAGAGTTAAACAAGAGGAACAGCGATACCAGGCCCTGAAAACCCACGCGGAGGAAAAACTAGACAAGTAAGAAATCAGTTTTGTGACTCCAGGTTGCCTTTCTGTGCATGTGTGTGCATGTGTGTGGCGTGTAATTTTTTGAACAGGGAGAAGCATCACATGGTTCAACATAAAGAATAAAAAGATACATAGTCTCTCCCGTCCCCCCCACCACCCCCAGCTCCATTCCCACCTCTTTCTGGGTTATCAGTTTCTTTAATCCTTAGTGTTGTGCTTTTCTCCTTTCCCCCACCTCACAAACTTTACTGTGATGATATAATTGACATACAACATTGTGTAAATTTAAGGGCAGCACTGTGTTGCTCTGATACATTTATGTCTCACTGGGATGGTTTTAGAAGCCCCTCCATCGCAGCACATACCATTTTTTTAATGTGGAGAGAATCTCCTTTTCTGACAGCATGCCTGGCTTTTTTCATTTGGTCCTAGAGTTTGGCAGTCTTGCCTATCAGTCCATGAACAGCCTCCTTATCTGTTTTAACAGCCTTTGGTGGTCTGTTGTTGGAATGCAGCATTTATTTAGCCAGTCCCCTCATGTTGGACATTAAGGTTATTTAGAATCTTCCACAGCACATGCAGTGGCTGCAATACGTGGCCTTGTGTGATCATTCAGTCGGCTCACTTGTGTTAGAAAGGGAATTGCTGGGCCACAGAATGTGCGAGTTTATGATTCTGGTAATAAATTGCTCTCACTAGACTATCAACTCTCATCCCTTCACAACGTATCAGAGCATCTCTTTTCCCTACAGCTTTGCCAACAGATCAGATTTTTGGTTTTCTACAAATCTAATAGAGGAAAGCTGGTATTTCAGTTTAAGGTTTTTTGTTTGTTTGTTTCTACAGATCTAATAGAGGAAAGCTGGTATTTCAGTTTAAGGTTTTTTTTGTTTGTTTTTGTTTTTTTAGCAAACAACAGCATTGTATTTTATTCAGTGTAGTTTTGATTCATGTTTGTATTGTGAGTGAAATTGAACATATTTTAGCAGCCATCTATATAGATAATTTGAATGCCTATTCTTTCCTGGTTTCCTGTTGTCAGTTTATGTATTTTATATATAAATATATTATTTTATATTTTTGTATTATTTAAGGATGCCAGCCCTTTGTGATGTGAGTTGTAACTATTTCCAGTTTGTCTTTGGTCTGCCAGTGTCTTTTGGTATGCAGAAATTTATTTTTACATAGTGAAATTTACCAGTCATTTCTTTTACAGCTTCAGCATTTCCTCTCGTAGTAACAAAGGTCTTCCCCCATGCTGAATGTAAAATATTCTCATGTTTTCCTTCTAGTATTTTCATGACCTGGTTTTTTAAATTGTTAAATCCACACATTTGGAATTTCCCCTGGGAAACGGTATGAAGGATGCATCCAACTTTTATTTTTTAACTAAAAATTAATCCATACTTGTACGTGTTGCTATCTTCCTGTTTATAAAGCCTTTTAAGTTACCCCCTCCCATTCCCACTCCCAGAGGTGCTGATATTATCTATTGTGTATCCTCTAGTCTTCTCTTTGTGCCTTTATAAATACTACCCCAAAATGGCTTTGGACTTTAAAAAAAAATAATATTGGAGTCATATGATGCAAGTTTCCTTTTGCTTGATACATGTAGACACACGCACACGCACACGCACATATGTGTACTTGATACGCTTATATACTATGAGAGGCTTAGTGGTACATCGTGGCCATTTCCACGTCAGAATGTAATTATTTTTATCAGGTGGCCAAACCGCTCCTGCTCTGGGGTGGAGGTGGGGCCACCCCACCTCTGGCGGTGGGTGCTTTGGCTCACGCAGACAGCGCTGCAGTGAGCGCCCTGTGCCCTCACCGTTACACCAGGTGGGAGCCTTGCTGTGTGTGACTCGACCACTAACGAATTGCTGGGTCAGAGGGTGTAGACATTTTAAATTGTTAGTGACCGCATCACACTTGGCAAAAATGGCGCAGGTTCTCATTCCGCCGTCGCTCATGAGCCTCTCTGCTTCCTGGCATCTTGGCCAACGTGGGCCAAGGTCATCCTTGTTTATTTTGGCCAATCTGATAAAATTTTAAAGCTTATCATTTTAGCACACTTCTAATTGCTAGTGAGTTTTCAGCATCCTTTCATGAATTAACTGTCTCTATCAACTGATATCCTTGGTTTTAAAATTTTTCCTTTTGCATTTCATAAAAGGCCACCTTTAGGCCTGTTCACAGATGTCAACAGTTACAGTCCTGACTCTCTAGCTGTGTCTAATGACTGACCTTGTGCTTTTTGTCCCTTTACAAACAAAACACCAAAAACAGAGCCAATGAGGAGATTGCTCAGGTTCGAACAAAAGCAAAGGCTGAGAGCGCAGCCCTCCACGCTGGACTCCGGAAAGAGCAGATGAGGGTGGAGTCTCTGGAACGGGCCTTGCAGCAGAAGGTACGGAGGCAGGCCTGGCGGGCTCGGGCCCCGGCGGTGGCTCACTTACAGGGTCCAGACCGCAGGAGGCCTGCCCTCTTGCCCAGACACTTCAGTGCAGCTCCTTGAGAAGTGGTTCAGGTGGAGACAAGTAAGGCAAACTATGAACTCTGGGCTCATCCAGGAGCCGTCCCCGGGCAGGCTGCAGAGGGGAAGCAGCAGTAACCGGGTCCGTGGCCCACATGCACCTTAGGCTCTTGGGCCACCTGGCTTTTTTTCTCTGTGTGTGTTCAGTGCTATAGGAAGCCATCCTCCCCCTTCACGGCAGTTTTATGTTTGCAAAGTCTGGCAGCGTGTTTGGTCATCGCGCCTGGGAGGGGCTCCTGGCATCCAGTGGGTAGAGGCTGGAAGGGCTGCGAACACCCTCCAGCACACAGGACAGCCCCCCAGTAAAGACTGACCTGGTCCAGATGGTTAGCAGTGCCGTGGTTGAGAAACTCTGCTGTAGATAAATAAAAATCAGTGATAACAACACTCCCTATTTCTTGCTAGTCAGCAGTTTGTAGGCGTCATTTCTCCGTATGCCTCTGTGTGTCTCTTAGCGTATCTCCTGTTACGTACTCGTGCCTGTGGCATCCATTCAGCTGCGGCAGGGCCTTTACTCCGAGGCTCTGACAACCCCTAAGACAGCAGTTGCTGGGATCCTCAGGCTCTAGAATCCCAGGTCTCTGGAGATACTGATGGACTGAGGCCCAGACATTTGTGTTTTTAACAAGCCCCAATGATTCCTCTAAAGAAAATTTGAGAACTAAGAGGTTCGTGGACAGGCTGCAGAGGGCCGCTGACCACCCTCACCCCATACTCAGTTCAAAGGGACTCTGATATAGAGAAGTCAGGAGCCCCTGAATGAGGATGTCTAGGTGGAGTATAGCCAGTCCAGGACTGTCGCGCTGTAAGTGCCTGTATCCAGCGCACAGAGTGACTGCGTGATCATACCGTTTGTCTTTCAGAACCAAGAAATCGAAGAACTGACAAAAATCTGTGACGAGCTGATTGCCAAGCTGGGAAAGACTGACTGAGTTCCCCATGTGCACCCAGCAGATCTGTGTTTGGCCGCTTCTCTTGTGACCACAGTTATCTTGCCTTATCAGGAATAATTGCCCCTTTGCAGAGGAAAAAAAAAACTTAAAAAAGCACACACGCCTGCTGCTGCCTGTCTGCTTTGCTGCCATCGCAACAGCCCGGGAGGAGCCCTGGAGTGCGGCGCAGGGGTGGAAGGGGCGCCCGAGAGGCCGGGCCCTTTCCCAGCCCCTGCGGATGGGTCAGTCAGCCTATTGTGATCTCCCCATCTATAGTTTGTTTTAATTTTATCGTTACTTTTCCAAGTGTGTGAAATTCGTGATTTTGCGGCTCCTATTTGGGATCGTCTGCCTACCACCAGTCTTCATTTTTATTTTTTGGGACTTAATTTTCAGGATTAGAGGTTTTATTTGAGGAGATAATTTGGCTTACTGTTATTCCGAGTTTATGAACAAAAAGGGATTCTGAGTTACCATTTACACACAGACACACACATATTTACATATGCTGCTGGTTTTTCCCTGAATCATAGTGGAATAAGAATTCTGCAGATGAGCATATTCCTGTAAATGTAAAAACTGATGTTGAAATAGAGTCCTGGCTCTTCGTGCCAGCTTCAGAATTCAGGGGATGGAAGATGCAAAGATGCCAGGTCTTATTATCTTTTTTTCTATTTGAAGTATACAAAGAAAGTCTGCTTGTAAAAGGTTTAGATCATCTTAGTCAAAAGGTAACCATAACCCCAGTAGCAGTTATAAAGTGAAGAAACAGTTGGTTTTTTACAAGTGTGATGTATTGTTCTGTAGATTTTTCTTAAAGGCAAAAAATCCTTTTAAAGTTAAGATAGTAGAGTTTTTTAACAAAACAGGCAGTAAAAGATCTTGTGAGCCACTCCAAAAGTCAGTGCATTTTGAATATTTTTTAACAGAGACCATTTGAGTCCTGGAGGAGGGGAGCGCAGGGGGCAATCCACGCGCACAGAACCAAATTCCTCAGCTCTTCCTGGACTCGGTTCAGCACGGTGGGGCCATTAGCCCCACAAGGGAAATTTCCCTTGAAATGCCAGTGAGTCCCTCCCATTCGATAGGCAAAACGAAATCCATGTAAGGGTTTTCAGCACTCCTGTCTTAATCGTACACCCTGGAAGTCTTCATGGTGGTTTGCACTATATTCAGTACATGTTAAGTTTTTGTACTTTCCTTGTAAAACTGTTGCATGATCCATCTTCAGCAATGAATTGTGCCTAGTGGAGAACTTCTATAAATGTTTAAAAATGAATTTTTCTTTATCAGTGTACTATTCACAGGGGTGCAATCTTTAGCCCCAGGGAGGTCAATAACGTCTTTTAAAGCCAGAAGTCACGTTTTACCAATACGCATTTATCATAATCGGTGCTTAGGCTGTATTTTAAAGCCTATTGTCTTAACATTTTGTAAAAAAAAGAACAACAGGAATGCTCTGTGTTTGGAGAAGTGACTTGACAATCATTTGGGCTTGGAAGTGGTCACTGAGTCTGCTTACTGTGAGTGCCGTGCCCTGGTCAGGCTGTGTCCATGGAGTACTAGTGTCTCCAGGTGATACCTGGTTCCCTTTCAAATCCAGTCTTCTGCTACTGGGGATGTTAACTTTGCATTTATAGAAAAATGTTGCTAAACGTTTTTGCTGCTGGGCTGTGGTGACATCCATGTTTACTTGTTTTATATTGATCTGTTTGACGCTTGAAAGCTTATAGTGGTCTCCATTATAAATCCATAGCCCTCTCTTCAGGCTCCTTATGTATTAAAAGCAGCTCTGTGTTAAAACTGAGGTGACGACAGTCCTTCCCTAGCACGCTGGTAGAAGAGACCCCTTGAAAACCAGACCCTGCTGAAGGCAGTTTCTGATGAGGAATACAGACTGGCCCCTGTGAAGGAACATTCGCCCCAGGCCTCCCAGCCTTCACTGTCACAGGGAAATGTGCTTCCTTCTAATTTAATGATGGATATTCTCAACAAGAATAAAAACACAGCTTTTACAATCTGGCCAATCAAGAATATATGCTAGGCAAAATGAAGAATGTTTATTTTTCTTTAAAAATAAGTCCCCCAAATCTTTTAAAGATGTAGAGGGTAAGAATATAGCTTTGCTTCACAGTGTGTGATGGTCAGGTTGCTTGTTCATTAGGCAATAATAAACCCTGTCCAAGAAGTGAAGAGGGGAAATGAAGTGAAGCTGCAGCCTGGATGGTGGTTCGGGAGCCTTGGGTGATCGTGTTGAGACCCCATCCAGGTCCAGGGCCATTGCTTCAGGTTTTCACTTCACCAAGCTGTAGATAGATGGTCTATCTAAAAGCGTTTTAATTGGAGGATTTAATGTAAGACAGGCTGAACATTTTGTCACTTGGTTGTCTGGTCAGTTACAGTCAGACCTCCCAAGATTTCCTGTATTTGGAGAAGCTCCTGGAAGCCAGTAACCTGCTCAAACCTTTTGTTCTGTAAAACTGTTCTGGAAATCCTGAGAAGCCTGGTTTTCTCACGTGGTCTTAGCTTCTTCAGACCAGCCCAAATTAGGAAGTGCAGAAGCACATGATGGTGAGAAGCTCTGAGGACCTGGCCACCTTCCAGAACGATAGGGACTCTAAGGGGAAGTTTGTGCTTCGTGGCGGAGGACAGCTCACACTGGGTTTTCTTCCCAGCCAGTTCCCCTTTCTGCCTGCCCCACACCTCATGCAGTGCGCACACCGGTGCTCAGGTGTTTATTGGACGCCCTTCGTCAATGAGTACTGTTCACAAACGGGGAGCACACACCGCCCCAGGTGTTCCTGCGCTGACTTAACAGCAGCCAGAACGGAGCACTCATTTTAAATAAAGGTGACAGAGGGCCTCGTGGTGGCTCTAAAGCTCAAAGTGGAGTTTGTAAAGAGCAGACATTGCAAAGTCTTATGTACACTAGTTAGAATGACTCAGCACATCCTTTTTTTTTAGTAACGTAGAAGCTGGAAAGCTCCGTTTTTATTTCCTTTTGGTTTTTCCCTGTAGTTGGTAGGCATCTCGTGAATTGAACACGACCGCTCTCTTCTCTCTAGTTTTGTGACCACGTGAGCTCACTCTTGCACTCGGGTTTCTTACTACTTGTTGGAAAGAGAGAAACTAGGTGTTAAAAGATGAAATGATTCAGGCAGAGGAGTTTAAAGTAAAGATGTATATATTCTGAAGAATTTAAAAGATAGCAGATTATTATTTGCTTATTAAAGAACAAATACAGTCTGGGAATCCCAGAATATCAAGCCAAAGGTCTAAGAAGTCACCTTTTTCAAAGATTTTAATGAAGAGGTATTGTGTGGAGACTTCTGTCCAAAAAGGTTAGCTGGCTCCAGATCCTGGTTATTTTAAAAAAGCAGTTTCTCTCTCAAACTGTGAGTCTCCTATATAGTAAAGGTGATGGGAGTGACAGACGAGACCCTCCTCTCTAAGGCTCTCCCCTGGAAGATGATGTAAACGGCAGCATTTCCAGTGAAGACCCACCCCCAGTGCCAGAGCTGGCCTTCTGGAGACTAAAGATTGCACTTTTTGTAGTTCTTTGTCCAAATGCAAACCCCATTTCTGTGCCTCTCACTCTCAGCATGCAGTTAGATTTGGACAAACACGATTCCTAAGGAATGACTTTCTTAACTGCAGTATGGTTACAGCTATTCCATATATATATATATATATATTCTGGTTATAGTTCTAATACAGAGATGTTGGCGTGCGACGCTGGCCCGTGGCAGTCTGTTAAAATGCTTTAACTCATTTGGAGGAAAACAGGCGTGGAGCTGAGGTGTGGCTTGGACCTTCCTTGTATTGATCCCTCATTTTAGAACTGTGAGGATGCCACGTTTCTCCCCTCTGCCTTTTAGTGGCATCTCACATATACTCCAAAGTACTTCCTGGTCACGCTGGTCACTGACAGCCTGTATTTAGGCACAATTTTCACGTGGACATATGAAAACCTGAGCTCTGACCCCTGCTCCTGCAGTGCAGACAGGGCGGTCCTCCGGTCGCCACACCCATAGCCCCAGCCTCATCCTCACCCAGTGGGCCAGGATCCAGGCATTCCTTTTAAATCTCAGAGGTAGCAGTAAACTTCTCAGTGTTGCTGTTAGCAAGTGTGTGTTTTTGCCAATAGATACCATTTGTACTGACGTGCCAATAAGTTAAACGTTCCTTGCACATCTGCCTCCACTGTCCCCACTGGCGCCATGAAGTGTGTGAGGAGCCTCCCATCAGGAGGACTGAAGGCTGCATTGACTACTGTCAGGACTGTGTTGTGTGGAAAATCATCTACATAAATTTTATATGCACAGTAATTGCCCTTTTATATGTCAAGTAAATATTTGTAAGAGTTATACTCACACAAATGAAATTATTATAATGATTACTAATATATTTTTTCCATGTTTCATTGCCTGAATAAAAACTGTTTACCGCTCTTAGATCTGGGTGTGTGTACATTTTCTTCTTCCCCTGGCTGTAAGTTCTTTTAGCCCCAGTGTGAACAGTTATGACAGCTTCACTTTTAGGAGCTCTGTATTTCAGTCTAAAAGTAGAGAAGTTGACATTTTCACTACACTCATTTTGTGAGATTTATGCATTTGGTTGGGTGTGTGATTAAAAACAAAACAAAAAAACTCAGACCTCACCATATAAACTTCCATGCCTTTGCATCTGTGCAAACAGAGTGTTTAATCGAGTGCCTCTTGGTTTTGCTGAGAGACTGCTTATCCACCCTGGCATTTTTTCAAGTCCTAAGAACCTAGGTCACAACAAGCCTTCCGACTCATTGAAGGACACAGGATAAGCTGGAACTGTGTAAACACTGCAGAATGTTTTATGTTTCTTCTAGGTTAACATCAGAAAAACCTTTCTCAGTTCTGGCCAGGCCAGCTCTCTCCTTAGACGGGGCAGGAAATTATGAGAGTTTTATTACAGGAAAAGAAATTAAGAGGCTAAGCTCCATTTTACAACTTAGGTGGGGATCCATTAAGGAAAATCCAAGCACTTTCTTACTAGTTGCCACATCCTAAGACACTGCGGCCTTTAAAGTTCCTAAAAAGAATGTTTCTCACCCATGTGCTCCTGAACTGCAGGGGAATCCTGTAAATTACCAGAGGAGGTGGCACCGCAGTTTGCAAATTGCTAAAGACATGATGACTAAAAATCTCATTTTCTAAGGATTATTAGGACAAATAAAATGAAAAGTATCTTTCTACACCTAGAGAATTTTTATTCTTAGATAATAGGAAACAACCAAGTTTCTTCACACTTCTATAAATAGGGGATCATGGGATCATTTTGGCGAGTGGCAATCAGCATTTTAACAAGAAAATACAACAGGAAATACCAAAGTGCATTGCACAAGTTAAGGATCATTATTCTTCATGAAACCTGTTTCAGATATAAATATGTATGTATTAGGTCATGACAAAAAAGGAATTTCTTGTTATGGCTGGTGGTCAAGGTATGAAAAAAACTTGATCCAGGCAACTTAATGCCATTTCGCAATTGAAACTGAGGCCCAGAGAGAAGTGGTGTGGCCCAGGTCAGGTAGCTTGTGTGAACGGACACTGTTGCCCCACTTAGAATGGGCAACACAATTAACTGCCGCTTTAAATTACTGCCTTTAAATCCAAGTTCTTCCAGGTTTGGATAGAATTATTTCATTTTTCTAAATTTGTAGGCATGTAAGGACCAACCAAAACTAAATACCTTTTCTCTACACCCATTCATTCATTTCCCAAATACTTTTTTGCTGCATGTGCAGAGTTTGAAGTGAAACCGGCAGGGTGTTTGAGACTAGTTAGCTACAGAGAAGTCATTTTCAAGTTTGACTGAAACTTCCCTGAAATATAAACAAGATGGCTCGTTAAAACTCTTCTCGCGCAGAAGAAAGCCATTGCTTGTCTACATCTCTTAAGCCCGGTCGTGACTGGTAGGTTATCCCAGTGACATGCTTCGGGCTGGGAATACAGCTTAGGATCTGAGTGCGTGCTAAGTCTAACCCGAACAGGACAAGACGGCGCACCATTGCTAAGTTGTGGCACAGAGTGGGTGCTTCAGAAGTTTGGGAGAGGGACAGTGGAAGAGGAAAGGGTGTGCGTGCAGACCCAGGAGAGGCTGACGGGAATGACAGACTCCAGCCATCCTGGCTTCAGATCCCAGCTACTCAGTTCACCTGCTTCAGGGCCTTCAGGTTTCCTAACGGGAGAGTAGCTCCCACCTCATGAGGTGGTTTCCATGACGCCACGATAATTCATGCACAGAGCCCGGCCCTTAGGTCCTTTGTAACTGATTGTGACCACCTAAAACCTTGGGTTTATGACTCCCCTTAGAGCCAGACGATTGTATTACTTCTATTAGATAATCTCAAAATAACAACGCTTTGGAAATGGGAGAGTTATCTGACTTTGTTCCTTTATTTGCAGTTGGTTGGCAGGAAGTGGAGAAATAGACAGTGAGCTGGAGGCATACCCAGAGGTGGGGCGGCTGAGCCATAAATGGGGGATGGAGGTCTTTGTGGGGCGCAGGCTACCCCATGGCTCCCAGACCTGTGCCAGCCTGAGGAACACGTTTCTATGATCTTTTTTTCCCTTGCTGAAAGGTGGATGTCCTTTGAAACTGGTTTGCAAGGGAATATATATACACACACACACACACACACACAAGAACAGACTGCAGATATAATTCCATTAACAAATTCATCTTTTTAACCAATTTAAAGAAACAGCTATTGACATTTGAGTTCTCTGGTGCCAAGTGCCTTCACAAATATGTCACATGAACAATTCCATGTACATGGAATTGGTTTCCTTTGGGTGGGGGGGGAAGCAGAGGTTCAAATGAGGCTAAAAACAGTTAACATCAATTAGCCAGAAAGGTGGAGTTGGCATGTGAACCCAGGCCTTTGATCTCAAATCCCTTTCTCCTTAAGGCCTCTCCACACTGGGGCACCCTTTGGAATATGTCCTTCTGAAGGAGGGTTTTAGATTCACTAAATGAATTTTCTTGCTCTTTTCTCAAGTAGGAATATTTCAACAAATATCAGAGAAGCCATTGTAGAATCATTCATGTCACGAGTTCAGCAGCGGAGAATGTGAACCCTTGTCAAAGGTGTGTAGCTCATTACTGTGTTGGAAAGGCACTGTTAAGGAAAAATAAAAGTCCAGTCCTCCTTTCCGGCATCCTTGTTTTGAGGAAAGAGCTTTGGCATGGAAGGCTGAGCCGTGGGGTCTAGTCTGAGTTCTGTCAGCTGCATTGGCCGGACCCTTCCCCCCGCCCTCCTGGGGACTGAGAATGCCAGAAGGCCCCTTCCTGTGACTGTGGTTCACCCGTCTCTCTAAAGTGCTCCCTGTAGGGCAAAAGGTCCCCGGTTTCCCTTGTAGAGGCATTCTGATGGCACCTGTCTTGAGATGTATTGATCGTGGATTTACCACAGGGCAGTGGGTCCATGCGATTTTGTGCCACATCCTCTGTGGTTGAAGCATTCAGAGAGGTGAATGCAAGCCCATCTTGCCCAGCAAGGAGAAGGGCTGGGCCCAGGCCGCGAGCTGACCCCCATGTCCACACTCATCTCCTCTAGCCGACTGCAACTCTCTGGGCCTCCGTTTCATCTGCAGGATGAAGAAGAGGTTTTAACCTCTGCAGCATCTCCCAGGAGTGAGTGTCATTACAGCCACCGTATCCAGCAAGCTTGTGACAAGCCAATGCATGGGAACAGTCCCCGGGAACATGCCCGCATCCTCCGTAGCTCAGCAGCATGCCTTGTGACGATGGCATGTTGTTAGCATGTCTGAGAATAAATTGACAAAAATGCGTTGAGATCTTAAGATGGTCAGACTCAGTCATGAATCTTCAACTGTAAGACACTGTGTAGACTTAAGAAGGCATTTTTTGTTCTAGACATCAATCAACGAATTTGGTGCATTCAGGCATAATCACAATATTTTGCTAAAATCTGAAGAAGTCCAGACAGCCCCCAGGTCTTAATGTGCAATAATAAATGTAATGTCTTATATGAAGTCTTGACTTCAGATACGTTTTCCAGACACATTTTTTTTCTCCCTTTCAGCTGACCTTTGTGACGTCACCAACTTACAGCAAAAAGGTCTCAAATACTCTTATTTCCTGCGTCCACTTCCAGTGTAAATGTGTTAATGGCCACTAGGGGGCTCCACTCGCAAAGATTTAAGGTCTGCAGGGCCATGTTTTTCAAACTACAGGTCAAAACCCCTTTTCGAAGATACGAAGTAGAAGAGAACAGAAAAAGGAGTTTGTGGTAAGAGTGAACAGCGCAGGTCAGTACCATTTGATGGAGCTTTTAATTCCACTTACATGTTATGCTGTGTGCTGAGTTGCAATTTTAAATGTCTTAGAGTGGGGGCCTGAAAAGTTTTTTTTTTAAGTTTTGCAAGTTTGAAAGCCACTAACTTAGGTTATGGGGGAGGGAGGTTGTTGAATCAGTCAAGGGTTTTATGGGAGTATAAAATAATTGATGATTGTAATATCCATTTGTTAAAAGTAAGCTACAGAGTTAGGACACTTCATAACCAACCACCACAGTTTATAGTAACTTGAAACAAACTTCAGAACAGGAACGTGTAGCTGCATTCAAGAAAAATAGGACATAATAAAAATGCCTTTCTAATGCTTATTCGAGAGGGAGAGAAGAAAGGAGGAAGTTAGGAGAGCGTATAAAGAATAAAGCCCATGAACCTAAAATTTCTTTAAAAAAGAAAGTCTATTTTTAAAAAAGAAAAGAAAGTGATTTCCTTTCCCCCACACCATCGTACCACACTCTTCCTCCTTCTGAGCAGCAGAGGGCGGGCTGCTTAGGTTAGAACCCCATTTCTGTTTGGCTACCACGCTACAGTCGAACCCGAGTCACATCTGAAAGAATGAAACCTCTTCTGTGAGAAGCAAGAATTCTCCTTGATGGCAGGTTTTTCTAAACCCTCTTGGCACAGTTCAATTCCAAATTATGAAAGTTCGTATATGCAGCAAACGAGATCTCTTGTTAAAATCTGAACTCGGTTTGGGTGAATTTCTGTTACCATCAATGCCATTCTTCAGCTGAGTTACATGAGCAGTTAATAAACACGGGTTAAATGAGTAAGTGGCTAAGTCACGGGGTCACCACGTGTTTTCAGAAGTGTGATAAAACAAGCAGGTTTTCCAAATCAGAGAATCCCAGAGGTCTGATCAAGTAATTTGCCAATTGAAGTATTTGTTGAAAAGACCCACCAGCTTCTCTAAACATTTTTAACTTATTTGGGAAAATTTTTAGACTTACAGAAAAGTTGCAAGGATCCCCTAAACTTCTCTTCCTTCTTTTGTGGTTAGCGCTCTGCTCCAACCCTTCCCTATTTCTAACCCCACTGCTATGGTGTGGGCTGAGGATTTACTGACCGTTTACCGTGTGCCGAGACCGGGGCAGGTGCTGATGGGGGAAGTGTCATCCATTTCTTTCTCCCTTCTCTTTCCCCTGGTGCGCCATCTGTTCTCAAGCACGATTGTATTTCTGTGCTGTGTTGCACGAAAGGACACAGGAGGCCTGAGCTTTTCACCCCATCCTAGGAACAAGCATTACTGTTCTTAGAGCAGAGCCATAAGATCATGGGCAATCTCTTTTCCAATAAGATGTATTACCTAAATAGTGTTTTTTAAAACTGCAGACTGATACGTGATAATTTGTTTAAATAGAAAGAAAAGTCCCTCTCCTTTTCCTTCCTGCATCTTCTGTGCAAAGAGCCTGAGTCAAGTTGAAGGAGGTCTGGGTTTAAGACTAAGTCCCAGGCCCGGGGGCTCATACAGCCACTGCAACCCTCGGACCTCTTTCCTCACCTGTAAAATACCAGCAGTTGGGACTCACTCGATGACTCTATGATCTTTGTAAAACCACATGTGTTAACATTTTAAATGTGTCTTTGAAACTTGGGCTCTTTTCCAATTTCTGTTAGGTTTCCTTCATATTCCAGATACAAAGCTCTTCTGACTCATGCGGTCACAGTCCCATGCTGAGAAATGGTACTGTTATGGAATTCCAGTTTGAACGTCCACCATCCAAATGAACATTTGCCTGAGCCCTAAATGAAGCCAAATGATAGACACACAAAAAAGAAAAGATATTTTGAGCCCCAAAGCAAAAATACAGCTGTACCGTTGTATGTGTAACTTTGGTAACTCAGTGTTCATGGGCCCATGTTCTTTGGGCAGGAGGGAGTTCATTTGGCTGGAGGCAGATTTTTTGTTCCATCTGAGTGGCAGTAGGTGACAGTGTGCGTGACGGAGTGGGAGGCATGTGCAGCAGGAGGCGAAGCAGGCGGCGTCTGTAGATTCCCACTGGGTCCATTTCAACTCTGTGGGTGGATCGGTTTCTGGGCCTATCTGTGTGTGCTTTTGGACACTGAATGGCCACTTTCCTAATTCTGGAAAATTCCTAATTCTGGTCTATGAAATTGACTGGTGCCAATATATACAGTCTGACTGTTTTTCTAGATTGTTTGGGAAAGGTATCTTGTAATGTGATTCTGGTCACAGCATTTGATGAGCAGATACTATTTAAAATCGTGTGTAATTCCATTTTGTTCTAAAAAGGATGTAAGGCAGTTTACAGACAGGGTATAAAACCGTTGGTGTCACTTAAGATTTCAGTGAAGGTTGATTAAGACAAAGGGCACGGTTCATGCCGCTGGGACCAGTCACTGCCACCCCGCCCGCATGACAGGCTCTGCCAAGCCAGCCATCACCCCCTCATCCCTGCAAAGCGAATATCTCTGAAACGATTTAACAAGTTAGCCTCCTAAAATGTCCCCTTTTGCATTTATCCATTAGTTACTTAATTTAACAAACATCACTTAAACATCTATTACATGAGAAGGACTAGAAAAAACTTCATATGAATAAGATGTAATTCTTGCCCTACGTGTTACCATTATCTGATTCAGGGTCAGCAAACAATGGCCTGGGGGCAAACCCGGCCTACTGCCTGTTTTTATATTGCCTGCAAGCTGAGAATGGTTTGTACACTTTTAAAAGGTCGAAGAGAATCTAAGGAAAAATAATATTTCATGTCATGTGAAAATTCCATAAGATTCATGCTTCAGAGTCCACAGATGAAGTTTCATTGTCATACAGCCATATGCTCATTCGTTTATGTAATGTTGCCATGGTGATGGTGATGGCACTTCCCTGTGACAGCAGCAGAGCTGAGTGGTTGGTTGCACAGGGACCTTTTGGCCTGCAAAGCTACAGTATTAACTATATGGTCCTTTACAAAGAAAAACTTGCTAATCTCTGTCTATTATTTGGGTAATTTATTGACTATCTACTATGTCCCCTCTTGGTGCGTGGTTCTACTGTTCTCTGTGATGGAGTCACAAAGTCCTATCCTAATGGACCTTCCCCTGGAGAAACAGAGGAGTCTGCTGAAGAAGAGGGACCTTGGCAGTTATGTCAGCGTGTGCTGAGGGCTGGGATATAGAGAAAAACAATAGTTACTAAGACTTAGTGCTTTCTGCGTGCCAAACACTCTCCCAGGATTGCATAGGTGTTAACCCATGTCATCTTCACATTACCCCATAGTGTTAAAAGAATTTTTAGAAGAGGGTATAACCATGACTTTTGATATATAAATGAACATGTCAAAGATTTTATTAAACTCATTAACTAATGAGGGAACCACCACAATGCTATAAGTGGTTCAAAGGAGAACCCCAAGAGTCAAGACAGAGAGAGACAATAGGAATTCTGACATAAATGTATAAATAGTGCAAAACAGACCCCTCCTCAAGCAAATAATCAGTTGCACTCTGTCTGACACATTTGTGTTTCCGTGAACAAGAATCGTTTTCATTAGTGTCAGTTTTCTGTAATTTAGAGTTAAAACGGAGCTCCGATATGAAAGACGGAGAGACCAGAGGAGTGAGCTAATCTGAGCACTTGCTAAAGCTTTTCTTTGCCTATTTCCAAGTCTTCCACAATTTTTATTCTGACAGGAGTCAGTACTACAGTATGTCCATAAACATATTTTTATAGGTTGAAGATGTCCTTGATGACTTCATGTGTAGTTGCTATGTTTCCAGGCTTTGCGGATACCTCGTGTTAATATCCCCATTGCACAGATGGTGAACGTAGGGCCAGTGGACGTGCTCAGGGACCCAAGCTAGCATGTGGCGGATTCAGAGTTAAAATTCAGGCAGGCTGGCTCAGAGTGTCTGTCCTACAGGCATGTCATGAATGACCCTCATCTGTACCACATCCTCCCTTGGCAGAAACACCTAGAAAATGCAGCCCCCCTGGGGCATTCCTCCTCTTCTATTAAAAAAGCATTAAGTGAGACAACTTTATGAGGGCTTAGCTAGCACCTCTGGGTCTCCATGACACTTGGTGTATAGCTAAGATCGACTTGAATCTCTGCTCCGTGGCTCATGCAAAGGTCCATGCCTTCCCCGGATTGCAGGTGCCAGAAGCCTACATTCTTACCGTGAGCTTTGGGTCTGGCTTTCTTCCTCCAGTGAGTTCTTGCTCTTTGCTCTGAATCTAATGGCTGTATCTCTCTCTATTTGTATTGACTCAAAAATGTACCTTAGCATCTTTTAAAAATCTTCACCAAAGTAACAACAAATAATAATGACAATACAAAAAATGAAGAAATCTTGTGCATGTAAAACTACCGCAGAACAAGTTAACAGCCCAGGAATGTGACAGCTTAAATTTGAATATTGGATATGCCTAGTAAGATCCAGTATTATTGAGTGTTTATTACGTACTGGGTCCTAACTATATACTTACTGTACACAGTAAACCGCTCCATAAGAAATGTTCGGGGACCAAATTTTTCAATCCCTCCAAATGCAGGATTGCATTATTGTGAGGTTGATGAAATGGGTGAGCCTGGCCTTCCCGGGATCCAGCTGTGCCATCTAATTCCATCCCGTGTGTGTCACGGCTCACTTGGTGGTGACTGAACACCCTGGCTTGAATAGCGTGAGGCTCAGCCTCCTGTTCTGTTGGCTGGACGTCCAGGATGACAGGAGCGATTTCAGGAATCTCCTAGTGAAACAGTGGTAGGAGGTGGGCTGGAGGAGCACCGGAGATGCCCAATGCCCCTCTGTCTTCTGAGATGTGCAGGCTCTTCCCTCCCCCCAAAGAAGGTAAGAACCTTAGCCCAGCACAGCCGTGGGAATGTCCTTTAGTGCTACTGAGTGGTAGACTTAAAATGGCTGATAGAGTAAGTTTTATGTTACACATATTTTGCCACAATTAAAAGAAAAAGAATCTTAGCCCGATCTTGGTGGAGAAAAGGAGTCAGGAAAGGATGGAATCCAAGAGCCAATTCCCTTATATCTAAATTTGCTTTGCGGCAAACGTATATCATGGCAGGTGTTATAGATGTGAGCCTAGGTGACTGACTTTGGAATCCCCGTTGTCAGTAGCATGGCCCAGACAACACTAAATTCAACTTCCTGGCTTACCTATTTCCAACCACCACCACCAAAAACACATTCCTTCCTCTTTATTACACAGAATGATTCAGGAATTCCTCCCTCAGAGCTGTCTTTACAGGCTCTGTCCCATTTTTTAAAACCTACATGTCCCTTCAATGTAGTTTCCTAAGCAATTCCCTCCTTCAGAGGGATTCCTGCAGAGGTCTTTTAAAAAAAAAAATCTCAATAGTGAAAGATGGCCTTGAACCTACTCTAGTCTACATTTTCAAAACAATCACTTTCCAAATGTAGTGCCCTGAGTATTAATAGTTAATACCTAACTTGCCTTATACCCCCAGTGGTTGGGAAGCCTCGCTCTTGTTTTCTCATTTTGCATCTGTTAGATCACAGATCCATCTGAAGGTTCAGCAGCGCTGTTTCCGCACTTGCATCCTCACCACCGGAGCTCCTGACCCAGGCTTGCTGGGCACAGCCAGCTAAAAACAGACTTCTTTCAGGAACCTCCTTCTTGGGACTTGGCATGGCAGAACTGCTCCAGGACTGGTGGAGGGAGTGTTTCTCCGCTCTCCTACGCAGCCCCCTGGCTCATGACCTTTGCCAGAAAATGTTGGCTAACTTGTGATTTGATTCAAAACCAAACGCAGGAGAAGCCTGGATTCAGCCCCCACAGCTAGAAACGGAGAATGGAATGCTTTGTTCCCCAAACCTCTGAAGTGATCTGGCCCACCTTTTTTCTTTTCTTTTTTTTTTTTAAGTTTGGTTTTCTTTCCAAAAGTGAGACCCTGAGATGCAAGGATGGGACAACATTCGAAAATCCATCAACATCATCCACCACATCAACAAAAAGAAGAACAAAAACCACATGATCATCTCCATAGATGCTGAAAAAGCATTTGACAAAATTCAGCTTCCATTCATGATTAAAAGTCTCAACAAAATGGGTATAGACGGCAAGTTCCTCAACATCATAAAGGCTATATATGACAAACCCACAGCCAACATCATACTTAACGGCGAGAAGCAGAAAGCTTTTCATCTAAGACCGGGAACAAGACAGGGATGCCCACTCTCACCACTGTTATTCAACATAGTACTGGAGGTCCTAGCCACGGCAATAAGACAAAACAAAGACATACAAGGCATCCAGATTGGTAAAGAAGTCAAATTGTCACTATTTGCAGACGACATGATATTGTACATAAAAAACCCTAAAGACTCCACTCCAAAACTACTAGAACTAATATCTGAATTCAGCAAAGTTGCAGGATACAAAATTAACACACAGAAATCTGTTGCTTTCCTATACACTAATGATGAGCTAACAGAAAGAGAAATCAGAAAAACAGTTCCATTCACAGTTGCATCAAAAAGAATAAAATACCTAGGAATAAACCTAACAAAGGAAGTAAAAGACCTGTATTCTGAAAACTACAAGACACTACTAAGAGAAATTAAAGAGGACACTAACAAATGGAAATGCATCCCATGCTCTTGGCTAGGTAGAATAAATATTGTCAAAATGGCTATACTACCTAAAGCAATCTACAGATTCAACACATTCCCTATCAAAATACCAACAGCTTTCTTCAATGAACTGGAACAAATAATTCTAAAATTCATATGGAACCACAAAAGACCCCGAATAGCTAAAGCAATCCTGAGAAGGAGGAATAAAATGGGGAATTATGCTCCCTGACTTCAAGCTCTACTACAAAGCCACAGTAATCAAGACAATTTGGTATTGGCACAAAAACAGACCCACAGACCAGTGGAACAGAATAGAAAATCCAAACATTAACCCAAACATATACAGTCAATTAATATTTGATAAAAGTGCCTTGGATATACAATGGGGAGATGACAGCCTCTTCAGCAGCTGGTGTTGGAAAAACTGGACAGCTACATGTAAGAGAAGGAAACTGGACTACTGTCTAACCCCATACACAAAGGTAAACTCAAGGTGGATCAAAGACCTGAATGTAAGTCATGAAACCATAAAACTCTTAGAAAAAAACATAGGCAAAAATTTCTTGGACATAAACATGAGCGACTTCTTTATGAACGTATCTCCCCAGGCAAGGGAAACAAAAGCAAAAATGAACAAGTTGGACTATATCAAGCTGAAAAGCTTCTGTACAGCAAAGGACACCATCAGTAGAACAAAAAGACACCCTACAGTATGGGAGAATATATTCATAAATGATGTATCCGATAAGGGGTTGACATCCAAAATATATAAAGAACTCACGCACCTCAACAAACAAAAAGCAAATAATCCAATTAAGAAATGGGCAGAGGACATGAATAGACACTTCTCCAAAGAAGAAATTCAGATGGCCAACAGGCACATGAAAAGATGCTCCACATCGCTAATCATCAGAGAAATGCAGATTAAAACCACAATGAGATATCACCTCACACCAGTGAGGATGGCCAACATCCAAAACACAAACAACAACAAATGTTGGCGAGGATGTGGAGAAAAGGGAACCCTCCTACACTGCTGGTGGGACTGCAAATTAGTTCAACCATTGTGGAAAGCAGTATGGAGGTTCCTCAAAAAACTTAAAATAGAAATACCATTTGACCCAGGAATCCCACTCCTAGGAATTTACCCTAAGAATGCAGCAGCCCAGTTTGAAAAACACAGGTGCACCCCTATGTTTATTGCAGCACTATTTACAATAGCCAAGAAATGGAAGCAACCTAAGTGTCCATCAGTAGATGAATGGATAAAGAAGATGTGGTACATATACACAATGGAATATTATTCAGCCATAAGAAGAAAACAAATCCTACCATTTGCAACAACATGGATGGAGCTAGAGGGTATTATGCTCAGTGAAATAAGCCAAGCCGAAAAAGACAAGTATCAAATGATTTCACTCATATGTGGAGTATAAGAACAAAGAAAAAAACTGAAGGAACAAAACAGCAGCAGACTCACAGAACCCAAGAACGGACTAACAGTTACCAAAGGGAAAGGGACTGGGGAGGATGGGTGGGAAGGGAGGGACAAGGGGGAAAAAGGGGCATTACAATTAGCAGACGTAATGTTGGGGGGGCACGGGGAGGGCTGTACAACTCAGAGAAGACCAGTAGTGACTCTATAGCATCTCACTATGCTGATGGACAGTGACTGCAATGGGGTTGGTGGGGGGGACCTGATGAAGGGGGTAGTGTAATCACCATAATATTGCACATGTAATTGTAGATTAATGATACCAAAATAAAGTATAAGAAAAAAAAAGTGAGACCCTGAAGGGCCACAAGGCTATATGACCTCAAGTGACCTGAATCAGTTAATTCTAAATTAGTGCCTCTGGTTTTAATGGTTCAGAAAAGAGCCAAGCTCAGAAAATCAAGGAAGAGAATTGGCATGTTAGGTGCAGATTCACTGGACTTCAAAATCTGCAGCTTTGCAACGCGAGAAGGCGGCTGAGCAGTCTGAGATGCCAGTGAAGTTGAAGAAAATGGCTGATCAGAAGCTCCCTGGCATGGAACTTACTGATTGAAGAAATGTCACTTTCTGTTGATTAGAAAATATTGCTAGAGGGTAAGGCCCTCTACGATCCAGTTCTGCTCCCGTATTTCACAGATGACACACGTGGATTGCGAAGGGACAGCTCCAAGGGTAATTTTTTTTAATAGAATTTATTTTGGTATCATTAATCTACAATTACATGTGCAATATTATGGTTATTAAACTACCCCTTCATCAGGTCCCCCCCACGAACCTCCAAGGGTAATTTTATGGCCGCGGTAGGACTGGTACTCAGGTCTTCTACCCACTCAACCATTTTACCTTTCTTAAGGACTAGAAGGAAAACAGAAAATGTCTCCTAAGTTCTAAAGAGAGGAAGTGGCTTGTTATTTTGATGTACTGCAGTCTGTGTGAATGGCGCCCCCTGGAGTTGGCGCCCACGTGGCTGATGCCAGGAGCCCGGATAAAGGGGCATGTTTTATGTATTCATTTCCATTGGTTCCTATCTCATTCTTTTTTTAATTCTCTTAGTTATCTTATTGTAATTAATTAATTTAAATCATTATTATTTTATATTGAGGTAATACACTAAAATGCACAAATCCGTGTACAGCTTGATGAATCTGACATGTGTATGCACTCATTACTGATTAACTGTCCCCCAGATCAAGATATCGAACAGTCTCACTAATTTTTTTCTCCCTTCACCTATTTTGCCCATCCCCCCAGCCCCCTCCCGTGTGGAGACCACCAGGCTGTTCTCTGTATCTATGAGTCTATTTCTGTTTTGTTCGTTTGTTGCGTTTCTTTAGATTCCACATATATGTGAGATGGTACTGTATCTGTCTTTCTTTGGCTTATTTCACTTAGCATAATACCCTCTAGGTACAGGAGGCTGTTTTAATACTGAGAGATGAAGAGTCTATGTAAGGAAAATGGCACGGAATTAGCCAGAGCTTTAATAGCAGTGTTAGAAGAGAAGGCACAGGAGAGCTGACTCTGCGCCTGTCTGTGGCTGCCCGGCTCCTGCGTGTCTCACTCTTAGAGGCTGTCTCCGTGTTGCTTGGCCTCTACGCTCGTCCTGACCTCCCTCTGTCTTGCTGGTTCCCAGGTCCCTTCTCCCGCCGACTGCACCTAGGGGCACAAGGATGGCGCCCCACTCCTGACCTAGGCTGGCCACATCCCTCGCCACGGCCCGGCTTTGGCTGCAGCCCTGGGGAGATAAGCCTGAGAAATGGAAATTCCAGGAAGTTGGGGAAATATTTTAACGCGCAGCAAAATTCTTTTGAAGTTGGGTCGTTGAGAAATGGGGAAGTCAGGGAGTGAGAAAGCCAAGCTGTGGGTGGCGAAGGGAACTGCATAGAAATCAGTCCGACTGGGCACTCGAAAGAAGTTGCCTTAAAATGTGAAAATAATTTGCCGAGGAATGTTTACACAAAAACGAATCTACAGAAAAAACAACTTACACACCGGAATCTAAATGTCACTCGATTCCCAGAGGGCGTGAGCTCAGAAGTAAAAGGACAGGGAGACTCTCCAAGTATTAAATGTATTTTTTTAAAGGCTCCTTTGGGTTTAAATTGGCTCCAGGAAGAACATGGGCTCTCATCCCAAGGGAGGCATCCGTGCAGATGGGCCGAGAAGCTCAGTGTCCAGAATGGGGGCGGCCGGTGCTGAGGGCGGCAAGGTCAGCCAGAAATATTCTGTCAATGGGGGTTTCAGCTGACAGATTCAGCCAGATTTTGAGATCAAACATTTGGAACTTGAGAAACTCCCTCTAGGATTGCTTTTGTTTATCATACTTTGCTGGCCATCGCAGTTCACAGAGAGTTATATCACTGAGGGAACTTAGGAACTGAGTCCAAGTTCTCTCAGGCTCAATCTCAGGAATGAAAAACAGCTATGTGGTTGGTTTGAAAGGGTCATAAATAAACCCAAGTAGGCAGCCTTAACAAGCACTGCCTGATGGTGAAGGAAGCTGAAAATATAACTGCCGACTGCAGGCAGCGAGCGGGTCACTGGAGGAGAAAGAGGAGCCAGGCTCCCCGATTCCCAGCCTCGCTCTTATTTATGAACTTGATCCTATGGTGTATAAGTCAACCCTGTAAATATAAAAACAGCTTCAAAACTGAAGTTGATTTCTATGCTAAGTGCAGGAAAAAGATGCGTAATGTCCTCAGGTGCCACACAGAATCCAGACCTCAAGGCAACTTGTCACCATATGAGACTTTCAATTCGAAAGGGGGAAAGGGCATAGAAAGGTGTTGCCAAGCCAGACAGAAGGGGAGCCTGCGGATACAGGAACTAAGGACCTGGCGGGCAGCCCACTCTTAGGGGTGGTAATTTCAGGAGGCTCCTACTTCTCCTTCTGCCAGACCTCCGACTTCCTCGCCCCCGCTGGAGGCCAGCGCCTGAACGTCTACCTCTGAAGCTTCATTCTCTCACTTCTGGAACACACCTTTGCCACTGCGCTTCAGGAACACAAAGTCTGGAGGAGTGGATTTTGCTGCAGGGAGTGCTGGCCTTGCATCCTCCCCTCTCTCTCGGCTCCCTCCCCTCATCTCTCCCTGCAGAGCTCCTCCCCACCCCCACCTTATCAGAAGTCTCCAAAGTAGAAGGAATTCCACGCTGGCCCATGTCTGTTCTGCTACTAGAGTCTTCAGGAATTTCCATTCATTCAACAAACCTTCACCAAGTTCCTTTTGCCATCCAGGTGGAGTGCTTAGTGTTAGGGATTCAAAGGCTGGTCTGGTCCCTGCAGAGCCTGGTGGGTGAGTCAGAGGAAAGCCCTTCGGAGAACAGCTTTGTAAGGAGGGCTCTGCACCGGGGGAGGGGTGCCCACGCAGGAGGGGAGACCAAGCGAGGCTTGCTTCGCTTAGAGGACTAGTAGGGAAGCCCTGTGGGCAGGATGCAGCTGAGAGGGGGCAGGAAAGAAAGGGCACTAAGCCCAGGGAATAGCAGCCCAGGGAATAGCGTGTGCAGAGGAACGGGGGAGAGGTCACCTCTGGGAACCATGGTAGCTGGGGTGTGGCGCGATGCCCAGTTGAAGAGATAAGCAGGTGTCACATCATGAAGCGTTTGCCAACCAGGCTAAGGCACCCTGGAATTTGGACTTTACGCTGAAGGAAGTGGCTTTTACACAGGAAAGTGCAATGATCAGATTTCTGATCTGGGCTGGAGACAGGAGAATAGATGGGCAGAGAGGTGACCCTGGAGGCAAATTAGTTTGGGATCCCCACATGGTTCCTGGGCAATCTTTGTCCCCTGCTGCCAACTTCTAAATGCCAGCGAAAGTGGGCCCTGTGCAGAAACAGGGGCAAGGATTCCGCTGAGAAGAAGTCTACAGGGGCCTCTCCACAATTCTGTCCACAGAGGGTTGGGAGCCCATTTTCTAGGATTTCTCTTAAATTCTTAAGTAAAGTTCTAGGTAAGAGAGCCTGAGACATTTCTAACACCCTGACGGCTGTGGTTCTCAAAGTGTGTTCCTCACACCACCAGCAGCCTAGCATGAGAACGTTGGGAATGTAGTCGCGTGCCCACCCCGCCCCTGCTGAATTGGGACCCAGCTCTCCAGGTGGCTCTGGGGCCGGCTAACGCTGGAGAACCACCACCCACCATATCACACGCTCCCGGGGGCTACATGGTGGACTGGTCGTCAGACTCAGAAGATTCTTTCTGTTTTCTTAAAGAGTGAGAAACGCTTCGAGCCCAGTCAAAGTCATTCCTAAGCAGGTTGGAAGTTCTGTGTGACAGACATGAACTATTAGAATCACCATTTAATTAACAAAAAGCTAGCAAGTGATCTTGCTCCCAGCACCGTACTCTCTAGGCCGAGGGAAGAGAGAAATAAAAAAAAAAAGCACCGGGTTCCTCCCTGCAGTAGGATTCTGCCACCATGATGATCATTTTCAAAAAACCTTTCTTAGTGCTAGTAAGTCACTTATAAGAATCCACGAGAACTCGTGGGACTTGGCACCCAGCTCTGCCCCCAGATGGTTTACTGTTTCACTGAGTCAGAACTTGCGCACAAGAAGCAATCCGGTCCCCAAGGTAGCATATGATCAATGTGCTAAATGGCAATGCGGCCAAGCAGGCCTCAGCTCAGGAGCCCTCCCCCAGCTTTATTCAGGTGGCTTCACTGTCTCTCCTTTCCCAGAGTCCTGGGTTTTTCCTCTCTTTGTGCCTAATCCGAATAGTGGTGATTTCATGCTACAAGGCAGACCAGGTCAGTAAGGTCTCGCACTTCCACAGCACTTTCTCAGCCTGCATTTCAAAGACCCTAAACACTGCCCCAGTGAGGCAGAGTCTCTGAGGCCAGTGAGGATTCGGACACTCTGAGGCTGAGTCAGGGGACCCCAGGCAGGAGTGGCTGGCTGCACCTCTAGGGCCCCGAGGGAGTTATAATGCTCCGTGAGCAGCCATGCCCATGAACTTGGCCCCTTGGGTTTGTCCCTTGGAGGGGGAGCAGTCCTTTGGGGCCCTGACTCCCAGAACTCTGGCCTTTGCCTCTGGAGCACTGGGGGGCCTCCATCTCCAATCTCCCAGAGGGAGTTTTTGAGAGCATGGCAGTGGCTGCGTTAACAGACAACTCCAGGAAGAAAAGGAAAAGGCCTGTTCTATAAATACACGCACCTCGTCTGGATAATCCCCGCCCCCAACCGTCCTTGTGACTGTCAGAGCAGAAGAGCCCCAAGCCAAAGGGTGAGTGCGATCACAAGGTCACAATAGATACTCTGGTCCATAAATACTCCCGGAGAGCCTTAGTCATTGACAAGAAGCCAGGAGGGGAAAGAAAGAGGGAGGAAGAGAGAGCTGGAAGCCTGCTAGGGTTAGCTGGAAATTCTACAGTTTAAAATAAAGCCTGGCTTCCTTCCAGAATGTGAAATTCTATAGAGGGAATGGAGAAGGGAGGGGGAAAGGGCAATTCCCACAAAAGTACTCTTGTGTTTAGGGTGGTTAGCCTGAACCTCAGAACACAGATCCATCTCCCAAAACGTCATAGAGAGAAACCCTGTTGCCGGTCCCAGAAGCTTTGGAATATCTGTTAACATAGTCAACATCGGAATTACTAAAAGTTCAAAGAAAGTGAATTTTGGGCACCTTTGCCATGGAGAATCTCAGAGAAGCAGGCAGAGAGCAGGGCTCCCGCAGACAAAGGCGGGTAATAGGCTGGTGTCTAGTCTCCTGGGCATACAGACCATAGAGCAAGGAGACCGTCTCTTGGAGGGGCCTGCTCTGCAGCTGCTGAGGGCCTAGTGATCTGTGGGTCCTCACCCTTTTTCGGGCTCACACACTTTGGGTGGTGCAGGCAGATGGAATGGTGGGAAATGCGGTCAGGAAATGAAGAGCTCCGTGGGGGAGAAGTCGCCTGAGAGCATTGTGCCTCAATAAAGCAGGCACCCGATGGGCTGCTAAGCGGGCCACAGGACAGATACGCTGCATTTTCACCCGACAGGGGAAGGCAGAGGGTGGACCTGCTTTACTGTCAGCAGCAGAGACGACTTCCAGAGCAGCGTGGATGAATCATCTGACACACACACACTCTCAGAATTTGTAAATATGGAAGATGGGGGAGGGGAGAGGCGAATCACACAAAGTCCCTACTTTTTGGACCTGGCGTGTCTAATTCTGCTTTCCATTATTGCATCTTTTGGTCCTTTTAAAGTGAAACTGAGTGACTAACCTCAAAAGAGACTACCCCTAAGCCTGTGGCAGAAGGCAAGGACCTGTTACTTCAGGGGATGTGGCTCATGAAAGCAGATCATCAAAAAACAGATCAGCTGACCGGGCTGTGGTCACCAATGGTGTTGACAGCGATGCTATTAACGTCTTTGTTTTACTTTTTAAAACCAAGGTTTAGGTTCTTAGTTCCAGAGTGATTTTTTTTTTGTTTACAGCTGATGTGTAGAGGAAAGATCTGGAATGCTGCCTGCCCTTCCACACCTCGCATGGAGTATGTGTTGGAGACAAGGTGCTGCCTTGGGCATACGATAGATTTGACACATTGTGCCAGTTCCTAAATAAAGCAGGCACCCGAATTAAAGTACAGGTACAGAATTAAAATCCTCCTTTGCCTTTGAGTATACAGGTTCTTCCTCTGCAGAAAATAAAGATTAAGGAAGATCAAGCAAATGGGAATACAAGAAATTCTCCTGTCTTACGAGGTTCTGAGGTTAAAAGCTACCTAACAACAGCTGTGAAGGATTTTTTGTGTGCAACTGGGGCTTTACATTAGGTGATATTTAATGAGGATGACATATCTTGCTGTGATCTGCAAAGCAAAACAACATGTCAGTCAAGCAACAGATATTTAATAAGAATTTGTGATGTGCAGTGATCAGCATGGGCCTCTGCTCTGAAGACATCATGTCTTACGTATCAAAATAGATTGCGAGTCAAGAAACAAATGTATGGAAAGCTAAAAAAAGTCAATCAAAATTTTGTACCAATTAAATGAGGAGATACACTGACCTCCCTGCGAACTTTACCCAGGAGTTGCACAGTGAAGTCACCATAATTAGCAAATGATGGAAGGATGAGCCATTATAATTTGTTGTAGTTTGATTTAAAGTTTTCAAATCTTTCTTCAGAAGCTGGTAACGATTACATCTTGTCTGAGCTCCAGCCAGCTGCCCTCTCCCAAGACCAGCTCCTAAGAGGCTAGTGCAGGTGATGATGTGTTGTTGGCAGAGCCTCTGGCTGAGCTGCCCAGCTGCAGCGTTTGGGGAGCACGGGGATTTCCTGCCATCGGACTTCTTCACCAGGAGCACACTTGCCTTTAGTGTCCCGTCAGGACTTTTTCCAATGAGAACTCATAAAAATGAGTGACAGCAGTTCTTGTGACCCTGCACAGCAGAATGCACAGACTGCCCTCGTCCATGTGTGTTTTCTGGGGCTCAGCAAACGTGGGCACCTCTTGGCTCCTCCAGGTCAATTTTGTCTCATCTTCTGAGATGCTGAAATGGCAGGAGGTGCATACCTTCTGAATGGGTTTCTCAGTGCCTGAGAAGCGCTTTGAATAAGCAGCAGAGATGCTACTCTGAGCCCTTGGGAGAGCCAGTTCCTGACTCTCTTTGGGTTCATCCTCCCTTGGGGCCCAGCCCATGATCAGCAGACATAAGCTGATAAAAAACACATACTGACCTTCAACATCAAGGTCAAGGGACCCTGAAGAAAATCTACAGCAGTTACTGCCTGTAACACACTATCCAACACTAGATGATAGAGCCCAAGCTTACTTTTTAATTCTGTCTCACATATCAATCTGCCAGCTGACAGCTATGGATTAATGTCTTCTGTAGATATAATAATGATCTCAGCCTTCCCCAAATATAGGGAACAAGTTAATTAATTCTTTATTCTCCTCGGGCTATGGTCCATAGGGCTGAACACTTAGCAGGAAGTTATAAAGTGACAAGTTCTCTCTGCAGCAGACCTGTACCAAGCCCCTAAGGGACCCCCTCCTGCCATCTGTCACTGCATAAGCCCTGCAGGGATGTTCCCTGACGGGGACACTGCAGGAGGCAGAGAGATGTCTACAAGTAAATAGGTTTCCAAACAACCCTTGCCCCATAGGTCTTTTTACCTCCCAAACTCTTCCCCCTATTCCATCCTTACCAGTGAGGATCAGTGCGCTGATGTGGCCAGTAGCTCGAACACAGGTAGATCTGCTTCAAGTCCTATCTGACATTTTCACTAGAATTCTTACTGAGCTTCAGGCGGTTAGGCTCTTATCCCTTGGCAGAACCAGCATACGGACTCTAAATATGCAACACGGAGGGAAACTTGTTCTCCTTACGTGTTGAAGTATTCCAAGATCTATGCTAAGTGATAGGGGATCAGTATGCGTGTGAGAGGGTCACATGTGAACAGGGAAAGGTGCATGTAAACTGACGTGTCCATAAAGTTTTAAAAGGGCTATGTCTGTCCAGGGCACACCGAGGACACAGAGGGGATGGTCCATTCTGTTTGGGGGATGTGATCAGAAACGATTACACAGAGGAGGTGACATTTGATCTTTGTTCTGAAAGATGAGTAGGTTTTTGTATGATGGCGTAGAAGAAACAAAACATGAGTAAAGACACAGTGGTGAAATAGGCAAGTCCAGAGGTCCAGAAGTCACTGTGCCTGGGGAGAAGGGGAGAAGGAGGCTCAGGGAAAAATGATCACAGACACGGGGGCAAGATCATGAAAGGCCTTGGAGGCCAGGCCAAGGAGTTTGGGTGTTATTCTCTAGGCACACGGGAGCCACTGAAAGTTTCTAAAACACGGAGAGACATGATCAGACATTTGGTTCTAGAAAGATCAACTTGGAAGTCATATTGAAGGGTTGGTGGAGTAGACCCAGGAAGACACCTCACTTTCCCACTTAAAATCTTCCCAGAGACTAAAATAAAATCCGGACTTCTCATAGCCCAGAAGGGCCCCACCGAGCTCTCCATCTCAGGGGGTTGCTGTAGCACACAGGACATCTTGTCAGCTTCTCAAACGCAGCGAACGCTTTCTCCCTCAGGACCCCTGTGTGTATTTGCTGTTTCTCTTGCCAAGGCCACTTGTCCTGGGATGTCCCCATGTCTCTCCTTTCTCAGCCAGGAAGCCTCAGTTTTACTCTGCCTTCAAGAGAACAAGTTATGTCCTACATATCACTTTAATATATTGCAGTCATGTGATTCTTTTGCTTTTTGAATTGTCTCCTGAGCTGTCCTTCATGAGGGAGGGGGCCATCTGGGTCTTATTCACCAGCATGTCCCTAGACTCTGAATGAATGCATGCATGAATGAATGATACCTCAAACAAGAGATGACAGGGGCCTGAACTGAGGCGAGCACTGAGGAGGAGGGTGGAATAAAAAGATGGGAGGCATCAAGAATTGATATATGGCTTGAGGACTAAATGAGTGTGGGTGGTGAGAGAGGTGTAGGAATGAAATGTAGTTTTCTGGCTTGGGTGACTGTGCATAGTTATCGCTGGTAGAGACACACAATACAGGAGAGGGATTTAGAAGGCAAAAATCACTAGCTCCTTTTTAGGCATTAACTTTGGGACATTCAAAGGTAGAAGATCAAAGAAGGAATTAGAAATGGGCATTTAAAGTTAAGGAGAAAGGTCCCAACCAGAGTGAGACTTCTTGTAATCTCTTCTTGCAAGGACACCAGTCAGACTGGATTCAGGCCCACCCTTATGGCCTCAGTTTAGCTTAACTACCTCTTCGAAGACCCTGATCTCCAAGTACAGTCACATACATTCTAAGGGCTTTAGAACTTGGGCACAATTCGGCTCATAATGCATTGTGTATCAATTTTTTTCTCACCTACATTTCAGATTATTTCCTTTGGATAGATTTCTAGAGTGCAAACCAAAAATATATTTAAAATAAGTGAATAAATCCACTAAGGATTCTGTTCAGCTGCCTCTAGCAGAAATTCATCCCCAAAGACTTAGCTCAATAGGGGTTTGTCTTGTGACTTAAAGTGAGGCCCAGAAAGAAGTCTAGAATTTGTGCTACAGCACCAGGGTCCCAGGCGGCCTTCTGTGTGGCTTCCACGTCTGTGGCTTTTGCACTTGCTTTTCACTCTGTCTCTTACCCGCCTACACCACCACAGCCCACCCCCCGTGTCCGCATGTCCGGCTCCTTCACTTCCCTCAGATTTTTTATTCCAGTATCACCTTCTCAATGAGGCATTTGCCTGTCATTCTATCTAAAATTCCACCTCCCGTTACTTTTCTGCCCCCTTTCTATTTATTTTTCCTTCTTAGCACTTACTGTTATTTAGTACATTATGCATATATTAATTGTTTGTTGTTGGTTTTCTTTTTCCTCCTCTGGAATGTAAACTCCTCGAAGGCACAGAGTCTGCCTCTTTTGTTCATTGCTGTACACACACACACACACACACACACACACACACTTCCACTCTCAGGAAAGACCAAGCCCAAACTGACCTCCCTTCCTTCCTTCTGCCCTTCTTCCCCCTCCATCCCCCATCTCCTTCTCTCCTTCCCTCCCTTCCCTCCTCCTTTCCCTCCTCCCTCATTCCTTCCCTCCCTTCCCCTCTCCCTCTCCCTCCCTCTCTCCCTCACTCCTTCTCTTCCCCCCTCCCTTCCTTCTTCCAGTCTCTGAAGTGGATTTCCTAAATCACACAGCAAGTTAGTGACAAGAGAGAAGAACCTGCCCCCTAGTTTCTCAGTTTTCTGCCCTTTCCCTCATTCCTAAACAAGAATGTCATTGACTCTGAAGAACAGCCTAATAGGTTTATAAATATATTTTGCTGGTTGAATTTAGATTTCACAAAGCTTTTAGAACAGAACGCTGACTAGGCCATATTTTAAAGCCGGTAGTACAGTGTTTCCAAATCCTTTTGTACATTTTCTGACATTTTGGGGTGGGGAGACAGAGGCTAAGTGCCTGTTCGTTCTCCCATCTTTATCCAATTCCTTATTAATCCTGAGACTTTCCAGAATTAATCCTGAACTTTTCCAAAATCCCTTATAAGGCAAAGAACAATGTATATAGTATGCTAACATTAGTGTAAAATAGGTCAGAAAAATGTATGAGGATGTTTTTACAGATGCACAAAAGATTTCTGGAGGGACACACAAGGGGCTCTCAAGGGTGACTGGGGGAGGGGAATGGGCGGCTGGGGACAGAGGTGGGACAGGGGACTAGCCACCATGTGACCCAATCATACTTTTGAAAACAGTTGCAAAAAGATAAAACCAAAGAAACAACCTCAGTGTTATAGCATTGTCCCGGGTGTGAACTATGCATTGGCTCAGGGGCTGCGGATCACAGGGCCTATCACCTAGCGCAGCCTCCCCGGCCCACAGGAGGTGGCCCTGCTGGGCTTCCTGACCACATCCCCGTGTGTGCTCTGCTCCAGCATCAAGGCCCTCTTGCTCCTCCCTGACCGAACAGAACTCTGGGCCTTTGACTTGTCTTCTCTTTGCCTGGAACCCTGTTCCCCAGATCTCTGCATGGCTCTCTCCTTACCTCCAGGTCTCTGCTCAAATGTCAGCTCCCCTAACAACCCTGTGACATACCTGGGGTCTCTGTCTCTTCTGCTCCTCTGTTTCCATGTTTTCTCACAGTACTGGCCTCTTACATCACCTATTTGTTCTGTGTTCATACAAGCTCCATGAAAACAGCCCATTTTCTTCACTGTATCCTGAGGACTTAAAAAGCACCTGACACAAAAAAGACACTAAATAAATACTTTCTGAATGAGTTAATAAGTGCATGAACGAATTCCTTCGAGCTGCTTAATGCAAGACCGTATTAAAACTGCTTAGTTCAGGAAGGGCAAATAGGTTTCATTGCCTACGTGGTCAACGAGCAGATGCTTGGAAAGCTGCATTGAGAAGATTCGGAGACTCCGGCTTAGGCCTGGAGAACGCTGAGGCCAATTACTGGTGTTGACCATGGGCAAAGGCAGAAATGAATGGCATGCACGTCGCATAATGGTGACCCCAGATTATCTGGCAGGCTTGGCTAGAGAACAGGCAGTCGTATCAAAAGCATTTAGAGTCAAATGTTCATTTGGAATAATGAACTTGAACATAGGGCTGTGTCAAACAAACATTAAGGCAAAACCCCTCATTTCCCATTTCATATGTTGCCCAGGGGCATGATTTCACTGCGGAGAGAGGCTCACTGTCTAAATAGTCTAGACCAAATGTTCAGAAAAATCTTAAACATCAATTTATTTTAAAGCCACATTATTTGATTGGCTCCAACAGTGGTAGAAATTCTATTTCAAATCATGGATTTTTACTACTTCTAGGAACTTAGGCAAAATTTAAAATTGCGCTAGTCCGATAAATGAGAAAGTCTGGATTTTCAAAAAGCGAATTCAATTTGGGGCACCAGGTGGGACTGTTGGTCAACTCCACATATTTTAAGGAAAAGGGGGGATTCGATGAGAGGCTTCTGGAACCTCACGTGGGGTTTTCACCTCTCAGATGTTAGCTGCCCTTGGGCTATAGGGAACCAACTGCCCATTAGCTGCTGCAACTCTTAATATTCTGTTTTTTCTTGCCTGGGGGCTTCATGCTCTCAAGCAACTTTCTCCACCAACCAAAGGTTGTCTCACACTGAACTTCGACCCCCATGAGAGGATCTGTATATATTTTTTCCCAACTCTAATTTGACATATCCCCAAACAGCTGACTAGTTGGCCAGACTTATCCTTGGACCAATCAACTGAGCCCTGTGGGTGGGACACCGGGGATGGGTTCGAATGAGAACAGGTATCCATTGGTGACTGGCCCAAGGCCTCCAGGGAGGAGAATGCATCCAAAATGTGGAGGCCCCTCTGGAACCAGAGCTGGGAGGGAGAAAAAAAACACGTCTCAGGAGAGTCGTGGGCAGGGGAGGAGGCCTCTCCGGCGCTGCGGTGCGCACAAGGGCGCCTGCCGACGGGCTCTGGCACCATCCTCCGCAAGCTGCAGTCACACGCCCGCTTTCCAGATCCCCCTTCCTCCCTCCTCCCCCCGCTCCCGGCCCCGCCCCGCCCCGCCCCACCCGTGCAAATCCGTGACCCGGATGAAGTAATGCCCTTACGGTTGTCTGGAATCACGGAGCTTCCCGGTGGCACAGACCGTGCACAGACCGGCGCCCTCTTACCAACGTCCCCTGAAGTGAGGGGGGCGGGGCTGCCCTTTTCTTCCTGGATTATTCCATCGGCAGTTCATGCACAGTGTCTGCTTCCCTCTTCGCAGCTGCCACCTGGCTCGGCCCCGGCCCCCTGGCGCCGTTGTTCCGCCTTCCCTCTGTATCCAACGCGGGGACCCTTCGGGCCATTCTCTTTCCACAGGGCAGTGCGGGGGCCCCCAGCGGCCCTCACGGGGTGGCCCCCTATTTGCTAACAGTCCTGACTCCTACAGTGTTAGCACAGGAGGGCCTGTAGCCATTAGCTGGTTCAATCCTTTTACTTTATGAGAGGCTTCTAGAACCTCACGCGGGGTTTTCACTTCTCAGGTGTTAGCTGCCCTCCCGCCGTAGGGAACGAGCTGCCCCTTAGCCCCCACAACTCTCAATATTCTTTTTCCTGCCTGGGGGCTTCACTGGAGGAAAGGAGGCTGAACCATCGTATCTGACTTTCTCAAGGTCATCCAGGGCTAAAGTCTTGGTGTTTTCTGGTCCCCTAACCCCGTGATGGCTCCAGAAACTGACCAAAGCGGCCAGCAAGAAATAGAAACACGGGTGGTGCAGAAACCTCTCAGGCGGTCCCTCCGGACCTTTGACCAAAATCCCCCACCGTCATCTTGCTCTTTTTATTCGCTTTAAAAATAAATGTCCCCTATGCTCCATAGGACCTTCACCACAACAGGCCTGCCGTGCTAGCTCAGCAGATAGTTATCGAGCCACTGTCATGCTCAGTGGGGAATGCAAAACAAAACACAAACAAAAAAAACCCCAACCAACCATCCAAACAGAAAACACATTAGTTACGGTCCCTACCAGCAGAAAGGTTTCAACTGGTCTGGGGAGAAACGCCAAAAATATTTGATTAAGGCTCTTGAGCTGGACAGTTTCCCAATGAGATTATTCCTACACACTCTGCGGGGGGATGGGGGAGCTAAAAGCCTTTCTCAGCACTCTTCCTGCCAAGTTGGGGACGGGAGATGGGGACGGGTGGTGGCATTTACTGCTCAGCCCACAGGCTTTCAGTGACCCCACTCCCCACCCCCTCCACCCCCACCCCACCCCCCGTCTTATTTCTGTCCTCACTGGATCCTCCGCCCTAAGCCTGCCGCTTGTGGAGCTCAACCTCAACGTCTTCTCCTCAGACCAGCTTTCAACCCCTCCTCCTGTTTTCAGCCCCACCAAACCACCCCTGGCCTGCCACCCCTTTCTGAGGCTCCCGGTCATCTAACCCGAGCCCTGGCTAGGGCTTAGAGATGCAAAAGAGCTGGTTCCTGTGGGCTTCCAACCCTAGCAGGTCTGGGTTTTCTGGGTGTATCGGCAGGTTTCCACTTACCGTAGCTTTTGTGTTTCTTGAAGTTTTACAATTTATTGTTGGCTATTGAGGTTTTCACATTATCTTCGTCTTTGAGAGTTTGTGCCCCTTTCCTCCATTTATTGTCATTTTAGTGGCGGTTTAATACAATCAGGTGTTCGGTAGACCACGTTTAACTGGGGTTTCCCTGGGCCTGTTTTCAAATCCGACTTTCTTCCTTTTCTCCCTTTCCTGTTCTTCTCCCTTCCTCCCTCCCTCCCTCTCTTCCTTCCATCCTTACTCCCTCTCTTCTGCTTTCTTTCTTGTTCTCCCCCTTGGAGGGCACTAGGAAGGCCGACAGTCTAATAAATAGCCTCCTGGACTCTGGGTTCCATTTGAACTCACCACATTTCTGCAGGGGACTTGGAAATACCCAGAGCTGTGCTTCCTAGTCTTTCCCCTTCTGTGTGCTGGCTGAGAAAGCACCCTTTGGTGTTGCTAGCAAGTGAAGTGTTGTCATTTCATCCAAGTCCAGCGGTTTTGGTTCCTAATTCAAGTTCCAGAACCTTGCTCCAGGGAGTAGTGAGAGGGCGAAGATTCACTTTGACCAGCAAGGGAAATGGGGCCAGGGTCAGGTGTAATTAATTGATGACTGAATTCAAAAATATGTATTGAGTGTCTACTATATTACAGGCACTGTCATAAGTAGAGCAGATATAAAAGTAAGATGTTCCGAGTCCAACAGGTAAGGCAAACAGGTAAACAGACACAACATAATGGGACAAGCGCACTTCACACTCAACAAACATGAACTTAGTGTTACTGAATGTCAGGCACTACCCTAGACGCTTTCATTTTATTTATTCCTCACAATAACATTATGTGTTAGGCATTGTTGCACCCATTTCAGTATAAGAAAACTACCAAAATAGAGGAATGTACAAGTGAAGACAGAGAGGTGAGGCCCTTTTTGGTGCCATCCGGGGCACAGAGTCCCTGGGCTCAGCGGTCCAGTCTGCAGAACGAAGGCAGAGGCTGTAGGTGGCCCAGAAGATCCTGCCTGAAAGTGGCTCTTCATCCCTGGCCATCAGCCCTTTTATTTCCTCCCTCCCAACTCCAAAGCTGGGGAGAGCGCCTCCTGGAGGACCAGAGGGAGAGACTGTGTTCCACAGGACATCAGCGGTGTTTCTGAGCACCGTCGTGGGTACCGCAAGGATGCGGGGAAAACAAGTCATGAAAACCTTGAACTAGAATTGTCCCAGACCACAGGAAGCCCTTACGTGGACAGCCCTTTTTCCCTTTCTCATTTTGCCCCTTTTCTTTTATCTCGTCAGTAACAGAAAGTTGCTAGAGTGTGGAGACGCTAGCTAAGGAGGGCCACGAAGACAGGGGGGTGGGGAAGAGGGGAGAGGCGGGAGGGGGTCAGAGAGGCAGCTCCGAGAGTTGTTTTAGGAAGGCAGATCAACCGTCCCCCACAGGAAGGTCAAGGATCACGTGGGTGAACTGAGGCGAGGGAAACACACACACACACACACACACACACACACACACACACACAACTCTCTGAACTTCATCAGTTTTTAAAACTGTCTTTGAAACAGGAACTTGCTGTGGGGTCTCCTGAGCTGAAGGACACACACACCTCGCCTTCCTCCTCCTCATAGTCACCTTGTCCTTTGAAGCGGTGGGCCAGCGGGGCGCTGGCTCCTTTGTGCAGACAGCCTTTGTTCTCAAAACCAGACGAGGGGTAAGTGGAGGCTGCAGGCCCTCAGCGGCTCCCTGGGGGCCCCTCTCACCTCCCTTATCTAAGGATTAGGTAAAGAAGGGTCCTTGGGCATGTGAAGGGGCACCTGAACGCCCTGTGTATCAAAAATACAGGAGGTGGGGGCAGGGTGCAGATGGAGATTCTGCCAAATTACAGATAGAGCCAGCTAGATCCAGAACAATCCCCAGAGGTCCTCCCACACCCACAGGAAGGCCGAAAAAAGGACTTGAAATTCAAATTGATATTAGTGCTTGGGAGATGCTAGGGGAGTGGGAGAGGGCGGTGGTAGTAAAGCAAAAGGAGAAAGGAATAAAGAAAGCTGGGTCGGTCTTTTTCCTCAGGAGCCGCTTAGGAGAGCGCTGCACATACTGGAAACATAGCTGGGCTTGAATAATGTTTTTTAATATGCATCCACTGGCAAAGATGTCAAGGAGAATGTTAACAAATTTCTGCTCCCGCTGCCCCTGTCCTTATTTTAGCCTCTATTTGTGAGATGACAGCACAGAGATTTGCTGCCCCTGGATCCACATGCTCGTGCTCTCCGTCCTGTTCCAAACGCTTTCCTTCTCTCCTGACGGTTGCTAGTTTTGGTGCTGTTTCTGCTCACATTTAGCTTGGAGAAAGCAGGATGGGAAAATGCGTGGGGAGAGTAGAGGCAGACACCAAGGTGGGAGAGGAGGAAGCAATCATTACAGTTGAGAATTAGGTGGAGGAATGAAACACCCAGGGTTGAGTACTTTATTCAGTCCAAGCCTTGGTTTTTCTCATTTCTTAAAAAGAATTATCTGGATCAGATAACGTTGCCAGATAGCTGGATCCTGGACGTGCCTGTAAATGTGAATTTCAGATGAACTGCACATAACTTACTAAAAATCTGGTCTTCCAATGCTGTGTATTTGAGGTACTTCTTCAATCTCCTTTCTCCAGGTTTAAGTGGTGGGTACCCATAGGGCGCACAGTTTTAAGGGGACCTGTTTCCAGATCTGCCTGAGAGGTGGAAGGTTTCACACGGGTCTTCTCTGCTCTCTGGAGCTCTCCCTCACTTCTAAAAAAAAGGAAAGTAAGACATTGCTCTGGTTTGTAAAAACCTCCAGGGCCAAGGTAAGGTCAACTAGGAATATTTGTGTTTGTGCTGAGAAAAGGGAAAGCCTTTTATAATTGAAATACAAATCATTTCACAAGTGAGATTGTTTCAAGTGTATTGCTTTCCATTAAACTTGGAGAAAAACCTAATTGGGTTGACCACGGATGGGTCATTAGAATAATTTTTAAAAAAATAGACTTTAGTTTTTAGAGTAGTTTTAAGGTCACAGTGAAATTAAGCAGAAAATACAGAGTGTTCCCATCCCACCCCCTGTCCCGTACATGTACAGTGCCCCCTAGTAGAATAATTTCTGAGGAAAGATCTCTCAGTGATATCTGACCTATAACTCAAAGGAGTCCGAGGAATGGAATGACATTGCCAAATTTGGCCCTGCTGAAAGACAAATGTCAAGTTTCCTGGCAAAGGTGGGCTGGCTAAAAATCATCCCACAGGGTTTGTATTCACAGGCCATTGAGTTGTTCCAGATTCCCCTCTAAAGCCCTGAACACAGACTCTGTCCCAATTTTCCTTCCTTCTCGTCAGCTCTGGACATTGTCATAACAGAACTCCTTACAGCCCCATCTACTTAGTAATGTGCACAAGGTTTCTCAGTGCTTACATTCCTAAAAATGAGAAATAGGCATAATATTGAGGCTAAAGTTGCTCATTCTTGCAATAAGTAATATTAACAGATGGATAATTGAACTAATAACATATATATGTAAATATGTGAAAACACACGTATGAAAAACCCATCCTCATCCACCTCATGGGGTGAATGAGAATTCAAAATATTAATTCAACATATAGTCGGTATTCAATCTTATATTCAAAAGTTAATATTTTTGTTTTGTGTTCAATATTTGAGTATATATCTTGTTATTAATAATTGTAATGATGACTTAGTCTCAACAAATATTGTGACCCTTGGAGCCTTATGGTCACAGGATAGATTTTTAAATTGCAAAATCAACTTACATAGGCATTTTTGTTTTGGAAAATAGGGTGATAAGAAAAGACATTCAGGTAATAGATGTGCAAATAATAAGAGATGTCATAAATATATGTGACATTTGCATACAATTCTTTAGGGGAAGAGGGATGAAAATGTAGTTCAAGGAGGAAGACCATGGTTTAACATTCTAATGCAGAGAGCTGCTTGTTCATTTTGAAACAGGAATGATGATAAATGTCAAATGGGTATGGTACTTAGATTCTATTGCGTGCACTAAAAAGAGTGCTGGAACAGTTTTATTTTAAAACCTTCCATGTTAACAGTCTGCAGAATGCCCTTTGCAACCATTCAAACGTATGATTAAAAGTTATAGACGTCAACTTAAAAACGTGTAAGGCATTTTTCAGGGGCTGTAGGTGAAGAAAAGTCTGTTTTATCATTCCCTTACTAACATTTTTGCTTGTAATGCAGTACTTATGTTTCTAGATTCTTTACAATTCTGAACAATAAAAATGATAGGCATCATTCTGTCTATACTTTGAGTGGTTTCCTAGTCCAAATTTCTTTGTACATTGCCAGGCTGGTCTCCTCTGAGCTGGATGGTAGTTACAGGGTCATGTACAAGGGCTTAAATTGGAGAGACCAGAAATAAATCAGCCCCTAGACCTTACAGCTGAACTATTTCAAGAATATTCAGTTACATTTCCGTGGCCATGATTTGACTCATGGTGTTCTCAGTCACATATAATTACAAGCTGCATTCTAACGGACTTCTTCTATAATGTTTGCCCATCACCTTCTGAATAGGGGGGAGCCACAGCCGCATTTTCCTGTAACTAATTGAAATGATCTAACCAACCGGGTGTGCACCCTGTCATAGGAGGGTGACTTTCTCACATACCAGCTGAGGAACTGTTGGAGTGTTTCCAAGTTTTAAAAACCTTCTTTTTAAGGAAGCAGAAAAATGGATGGAAGCAACCATAAGCTCAAAAGGGCAGAGGACGAGTAAACGAGGAAGCCATGTAAGAGGGAATGTAGCAGTTGAGGCAGGAGAGGAAGGCAACACCGCTTTTCATATCAGAGCTAGAAACTAAATGTTAATTCATCGTAGTTGAAGTGCTGCCAGCTGCAAGAGGCGACCTGCTTATCCAGTGTGAGGGCTGGGTGACTAGTGGTGCCTTTAGTGAAGAGTCAAGGGGGCTATGTCTCACCACAGTGGTTTTAAAACATAGATAATATCTATTTAAGCACAAAACCCTCCCAGTATTTTTTTAGCTTAAGTTTTTTTCTCTAATTAAATCTTTTATTTTGAGATCATTGTAACTCACATGCAGTTATAAGAAATAATTCAGAGAGGTCCTGTGTCCCTTTTAGCCAGTTTCTCCCCATGGTAGCATCTTGTAAATCATAGTATGGTATCAGAACCAGGATGCCTACACTGATAAAGCCAAGAGACAGAACATTTCCCCCAGTGCAAGGACCCCAGCACTGCCGTTTCATAGCCACATACTCCCCCCGGCCCCACATCCTTCTTAACCTTTGGCAATTGCTTATCTGTTCTCCATGTCCATCATTTTGTCATTTCAAGAATGTTGTATAAATGGGC
This sequence comes from Smutsia gigantea, assembly GCA_032199065.1. Classification (NCBI taxonomy): domain Eukaryota; kingdom Metazoa; phylum Chordata; class Mammalia; order Pholidota; family Manidae; genus Smutsia; species Smutsia gigantea. The sequence goes on from JAVSCE010000065.1 coordinate 55,927, forward strand.
TCCATCATATAGTATGTAATATTTTGGGACTGGCTTTTCTCCACTTGGGATAACTCTCAGAATATCTGTCCAAGTTGCTGTGTGTGTATCAAGAGCATGTGCTTTTTGATTGCTGAATAGTATTCCATGGTATGGATCTACTCCAGTTTAATTATTCACCAGTGAAGGATGTTCGGGTTACTTCCAGTTTGGGGCTATTATCAATAAAGCTGCTCTAAATATTCATGTACAGGTTGAACATGTCTTCATTTCTTTGGGATAAATGCCTAGGAGTGTGTAATTGCTGGGTCATAGGATAGTTACATGTTTAATTTTTTAAGACACTGCCAAACTGTTTTCCTGCAGAGCTGTACTATTTTACATTCTCATCAGCAATGTGATATGATTGAGTTTCTCTTCATCCTCACCAGCATAGGATATTGTCACTATTTTTTATTTTAGCCATTTTGGTAGGTATGTAGTGATACCTTACTGTAGCTTTTCTCATTATGGTACAATATTTTCTTGGTATCTTTTGAATTTTTTTTCATTTTTATTGAGCTGTAATTGATATAACATTGTATTAGTTTAAGGTGTAAAACTATGATTTGATATTCACATATATTGCAAAATGGTTACTACAATAACTTACTTAACATTCATCACCTTACATAGTTACACTTTTTTTTTCTGTTAGGAGAACTTTGAAGATCTCCCCTAGCAACTTTTGAATATTTGATACAATATTATTAGTTATAGTCACCATGCTGTGCATTATATCCCCAGGACTTATTTATCTTATAACTGGAAATGTGTACCTTTTGACTACCTTCACCCTTGGCAACCACCAATTTGCTCTCTGTGAGTTTGGGTTTTTTTAGATTCCACATATAAATGAGATCATACAGTATTTGTCTTTCTCTGTCTGACTTACTTCATTGAGCATAATGCCCTCAGGGTCCACCCATGTTATTGCAAATGGCAGGATTTCCTTCTTTTTTTATGGTAGAATAATATTCTATTTTACATATGTACCACATTTTCTTCATCTATTCATCCATCAGTGGACACTTAGCTTGTTGCCATGTCTTGGCTATTGTGAATTTTGCTGTAATGAATATAGGGGAGCAGATGTCTTGTGTTTCCTCTGGATAAATACCAGAAGTGGATTGATGGATCATATGGTAGTGCTATTTTTAATGTTTTGAGGAACCTCCATACTGTTTTCCATAATGGCTGCACCAATTTACATTCCCACCAACAGTGCACAGAGGTTCCCTTTTCTCCATTCTTCCAGACACTTGTAACCTCTTGTGTTTTTGATAACAGCCATCCTAACAGGTGTGAGGTGGTATCTCCCTGTGGTTTTGATTTGCATTTCCCTGAGGATTAGAGATGCTGAGCATCTTTTCATATGCTTAGGGGCTATTTTTTGACTTCTTTGGAAAAATATCTCTTCAGTTCCTCTGCCCATTTTAAAATCAGATGTTTGCCTTTTGCTATTGAGTTGCATGAGTTCTTTATGTATTGTGGATATGAACCCTCTAACAGATAAGTGATTTGCAAGTCCTTCTCCATTCAGTAGGTTGCCTTTTCATTTTGTTGAGGGTGTTCTTTGCTGCGCAGTTTTTTAGTCTGATATAGTCATGCTTGTTACTTTTGCTTTTGTTGCCTTTTTTCTTGGTGTCAAATTCAAAAACATCATTGCCAAGACTGATGTCAAGGAGCGTATCCACTATGTTTTCTTCTAGTTTTATGGTTTCAGGTCTTCAATATTTTTAATTTATACAATTTTCTTTTCACAGACTTTTTATTTGTAAATCTTTTGTGTGGCCACTAAATAAATACTTAAACAAATTTAAAAACATTTTAAGCAAAAGATACATAATGCACATGATATAATATTTTTAAAATATAAAGGAGCGTGTGAGTGACTCCTAAGTTGCCTCTTCCTACCCCAGAAGCCACCACTCCTATCAAGAAATTTTCCACCTAAAATAAAGGCACTGATCGCAATTCAACCATCTTTTCCTACCCCAAGGTCACCATCAGGAATGAGGAAGATTGTCCGATCCCAGAAAACCACTAGGAATGCTGAGCTCTTCTTTCCCCTTTTGCAGTTGTCAGCTAATCCATTCACCAGACATAGGAATGAAGTGAATAAAGTCATTTCCCCCTTCACGCCTCCCCAGCTCTGTCTCCTTGTAGCCACGCCTTTTTCCTGCTGCTTCTCACCTGCTGAGGACTAGGAAATGGCACTGTTTGAAACTGGATATTCAGTCAGGATCTATAAGCAACTTAAGAAAGGCTCTCCCTAGTGCTGAGAGTTTGGCCAATCAGGGGCCTTTCCCCTCTCACCTAATGCCTTTGGAGTTCTGTTTCAGAGACCGAAGTTGCCAGAAGGGTGATCTCCAGATCAGGCCATGCTCCTGTATATGTTTTCTTCAGCAAAGCCAGGGCTGTGACATCCTCTGACATCAGATACTAGAGGGTGGCATTTGGCTATTTATCCAATAAGAATGTTCACAGCATCATTAAATAGTACGTGTGAGGATAAATTTAGCTTGTTATTGTTAAATTACTAAATGAAGTAGTTGAGCTGGACTGGGCTTAATTCTACAGCCTAGTGTTTCACTTAATTTTAATATAGTTTGATAGATATGTGGAATTATCATACAAAGTATGATGAAATTTGAAAGCTTCCTGAGCAAATTAACCTGTCTCCAGTGACTCATTCTGAGTTTCACAAGATCTTCAGGCTGCTACTCAGGTTTTGTGTATCTTTTCCAGTGGCAGGAGTTTTAATGTGAGTGGCTAAACTTTTTTTGAAAAATGTATCCATAGACTGGCAAGTATTTCAAGTTGAGGATAAAGATAGTTCTACGGTTTTTTAAAATCACAAAGCAGGTACAAGATCTCTGAAATACTTTTAAATTAAAAACAACTTATTTACTTTTAAGACTAACATTTTTCTAATCATAAAATAATACATACTTTTTGAAGTATATTTGGAAAATCCAGAAATAAAAGATTTAAAAAATCATCTATAAACCTAACACTCAGATAATAGTTTACATTTTTAAGTATAACCTCCCAAAACTGAATGTTTTTTATTATTATTATTTTTGATTTATTATTTAATTGATTATCTCTGGGGAGGAGATCAGTGTTTGAAGGACATGAGTGGAATAAATATTTATTCACTCTTTTCTGTACCTCTTGAACTTTGTACTATGTATTTCTTTTTTTTATTGAAGTATCACTGATATACAATCTTATATTGGTTTCAAGTATACAACACAGTGGTTCAAAAGTTATCCATATTATTATATCCTTACCTACACTAGTGCAGTTACTATAGAAAAATGTTACAGAATCATTGGCTATATTCTCCATGCTGTACTACCATCCCCATGACCAACTTACATTATGATTGAGAATTTTTGTGTCCCTTTTTCCCTTCCCCTTCCCCACCTACCTACCCTGATGTCTCCCCCATGGTAACCACCAGTCACTTCTCAGTGTCTATGAATCTACTGCTATTTTGTTTGTTTTGTTTTTGTTTTGTTTTTATATTCCACAAATAAGTGAAATCATATGGTATTTGTTTTTCTCTGCCTGGCTTATTTCACTGAGCAGAACACCCTCTAGGTCCTTCCATGTTGTTGCAAATGGCAGGATTTCTTTCTTTTTATGGCTGAATAATATTCCATTGTGTATATGTACCACATCTTCTTTATCCACTCATCTATTGATGGACACTTAGGTTGCTTCCATATCTTGGCTATTGTAAATAATGCAGCAGTAAACATAGGGATACATCTATTGTTTCAAATCACAGATTTTGTTTTCTTTGGGTAAATTCCTACAAGTGGAGTTACTGGATCATATGGTCGTTCTATTTTTAGTTTTCTGAGGAACCTCCATACTGTTTTCCACAGTGGCTGCACCAATTTACATTCCCACCAACAGTGCAGGAGGGTTCACTTCCCTCCACATCCTCAGCAACACTTATTTCTTGTGTATATGTATGCATTTCTTAAGAAAATAATGAAAAGACATTAATCCCTCTGTCTCAATATCCTTTTCATTTTTCTTTGTTTTGGAATAATCAGCTTGTGTTGAGAACCACTGACATGAAAGTCAGCCTGCTTCACTAACTACCATAGGCGTCTCTTGGAATGACCTTGGTAGTTCATTCCAGCTAAAGAATTTGACACTACTCACCCACAAGTATTTACTAATAGCAGCCACCGTGTAGGCTCAGTGCCGAGGAAATGAATTATATGACTAACCTAAGCAAGAATGAAGTTAAATATAGTGCTAAAAACATGGTCATGGATCCAAAGCTAAGGTATCTTCGTTCTCTCTCTCTGATTCCACAGGCCCAGTATTTTTCATATAATCACAGGGCATTTCTGGGGATGCAGGAATCCTAGTCATGCACTGCACTTATTCAAACTGATTGGAAAGCAATGCCATTGGCATGAATCAATAGGAATGGTGCATTTGGCCAGCAGACTGTTATTTCTGGGGTTAGTGGCTTATATTAGTGTCAGATTTAGCAGTATAGCAATGTTTTCCAAAGTTTGGTACTAGGAAATAAGTTCAGCATGTGTATGTATGTAATATATGTGTGTGTGTATGTGTATATAAAAAATACTGTAGAATGGGTGGCTTTAACTACAGAAATGTGTTTTCTTGCAGTTTTGGAGGCTGGAAGTCTGGGATCAAGTGCCAGCATGGTGGGGGTCTGGTGAGCGCTCTCTCAGTTTGCAGATAGCTGCTTTCTTGCTGCGTGTTCACATGGCTTTTCCTTGGTGTGTGGAGAGAGGGAGAGATCAGGGGGCATAATTCAGCACATACATATTTGCTTTTATATATGTTTGTTTATATATTTATATTTTACAAGTTTGATTTTCTATATAAGCATCCATCAAAGTTTTATGTGTTTTGATTTTACTTTATTACTGTCCCTTACTGCTGTCTCTCTTATCCTATAAACAGAAATTGCCCAAGTTTCTTACATTTTTTCCCTATTCTCAAGGCGCTGAGAATTTGAGCTAAGAGATAACCCTGGGTGTTGGGCAGAGATCACTGAACTAGGATTCAGAACTCAATTGCTGAATGGCTATGTGATTCCAAGATGTTTATCTCCTTCCTTAAAACCTGAATTCTTCCATCTGTGAAATGAGATTAATAATCTCTAAACCTGTGAAAGAGGGAAGAAAGAATAGTTAATAATTTACCATGCAACTTCAGCTCTTTGTAACAAAAGTTTCAAAATGAAATGCAAAGATTTTAATCCAAAGGTCTGATACCGATTTTTTAGAGTTGAACCGAAATTCTCAGCACTTAAAATGTTAACCCATTCAGTCTCAACAACAATGGTACGTGCTAGATTATCTTGTTGTCTCCCTTCCCCATTTTGTAGAAATGGAGAAAGAAGCAAAGTCGCTGGCCCATGGCTATACAGCTAATAAGTGACAGGGTCAGGAGACAAATCCTGGCAGCTAGGTGCTGGGGCTGAGTCACTACGCAGTCACTATGAAGTTCCTGCTTATTCATTTCTGTGTCATTTCTTTGCTCAAAGACCTTCAGTGGCTCTTGAAGCCTGAGGTAATAAATACAGCTCATGAGTTTAACAATAAAGACCCTTCCAGCTACCTTTCTTTCATGCTTTGTTCCCCTTGAATACCCTTCATCCATCCCCCCAGGTTCCAGCTGAGCCGGACCTTCACACTTCCCTGTATGGGTCCCAAGCATTATAATCCTTCCCCCTTGATAAACTAGCTCTATCAGAAATCTACTTACCTTCAGGCCCCTCTCCACCTTCTGCAGCTTCACTTCCCTTCAAGTCCTCCCAAAGTGCTATCTCCTTCATACATTTTCTCCTCACCTTGACCTCAGCGGGTTGTGATTTTCCTACAGAACTTTCTCTCTCAGCTCCTCTCTACATGTAACAGTTTCTGGCTTTTTATGATACTTATTCCAGTGTATGTTATATTCTCTTCCTACTAAATGATGGGCTCCTTGTGGGCTGCAATATACTTCTCATAGAGCTGTTTCATTTTTTATGAAGAAATTTAAGTCATTGTTCTTTTTTGATAACCCAAAGTAGGTATGCTTGTTACACACACACAAAAATATTCAATATTACAGAAATACATCACTTAGAAAACGAGATCCACCGTTATAACCCCACCTCCCCTGTCCTAAGATAACTGTGGACACCAGTTTGGAATGTAGTCTTCTAGACTTTTTTCATGTAATTAACATGTATAACTTTAATGAACAGAAATGGGATTATACTATGCAGACAAGCTCAGTGCCTTTTTTCCCCACTTCAAATATTTCATATTTTTCATGTAGAGATGTATCTCATTCTTTTTAAACAACTGTGCAGTATAAGATTGTATGGATGTACTGACAGTTCCTTGTTCAATCCCTTGTTGATGAGTGTGAGAGTGGTTTCCAACTTTCACCATAATGAACAGTGCTGCAGTGAGCATGTGAGAACTGTATTTACCTCCAGATGATGTCCCATAGGACATATTCTTGGACAAGAAATTGCTAGGTGAAACAGAATGGAGACTCTAAATGCTGGTAATTGTTAAAAAGTACCGGGAAAATAAGTAGATGCAAGTTATATGGGAGGAAGAATGGTTAACAGGTTCAGATAACTTGTTTGTTGATGAAGAGGACTGGATAGAACCATAGTAGTTTGGGTAATCTTCCTGGAAATGGATGGTACTTTGCTAATTGAAACCAACAGCAACTATTTATTAAATGGCCAGCTAGAATTAGAGGTGCAGAGGCCTTGGAGCAATTTATCTCTGTGCAAAATTAACTGGCTCGTGCCACGGTCAACCAATGACCTTGGCCTCTTGAGGCCCACCTTTTCCCCTGAAACTAACTGGGCCCAGCTGCAGCCTGGTATCTTGTGTAATGAGTATCTAAGGGCAGAGAACAATGTATTTCCCTGGAGGGTGCCCTGGCTAACCACTGAAGGCCAACAGGTCATCTAGTTACTCAGCTATTAACACTGAGAATGAATAGAAAGTGCATGAAGTATAAAGTATAAAGCTTTCTGCTTAGATTCTTAGGTTCTGGGCCAGATGACTCCATCTTCATGGAAAGGTTCCCATACCAATTCTAGAAGATTCTGGGGGTAGTCAACCTTGGGTCTAGAACCAGATCTTCCACTAATTAGCTGCAAAACCTTGAGCAAATTGTCGAACCTCATCTTGCACTGCTGCGAGCGGACTGAAATAGCTGACATGAAAGGCCCTCTATAGCCATTCTTCCCCACCGGCAGTCACATGGCCAGACTGGAGTGCTTTCAAAATGTGCTGGTCAAGAGGTGGCAAAAGGACTATAGCAGGACATACTCAATCAACACCTGCTCTGTGGTGCCTTCTACAAGAGGTGGTGGGTTCTCAGAAATCACCTGGAAATCCAGGACGGATAAGAGCTGAATCAGGGCAAAACTGTAGTGTAACTGGGGCCAGGTCCTGGCCAGGGGCGAATATGGCAGTAAATGGGGTCCCAGTGAAGTACGAGCATCGCTGGGTGACCCTCCCCGCAGCCCAACATGGGCTTGCACTCTTCCCCTACGGGAGTCACATCATACCCATCTTCTCATTTCAAAGGCCACCGCCTTCTTGGGACACCGGTGCCATTCCCACGACACTCCAGGAGGTGCACGGAGCTGCCTCAACCTTCCAGTGATACGTCTACCCTCTTGACGAGACTCATGCCTTTGGCGCCTCTCGGGCTCCCAAACACCCAATCCACTAGAGCTCAGAAAATATTTGTGGCTCTGTGACTGAGTGACTCAGGCAGGCCCCACCAGGAACAGAGGCTCATGAGCTTTAATATGAACCATACCACGAAACCTGAGACTTTTACCTCATTGCTCATACTGGAAACCATCAGTTCCTGTACGATTTGCTTGGAGGTGGGTGGAATTCTGTTCCTTTTCATGCTCAAAGGCATCATCTTATTTTTCAGTTAAAAAATATTTACATACCACCTACTTCACACTGGCCAGCAATCTAAACACTACATGTTAACTCATTTACTCATTGTAATGACCCAGCTGTGGAAACTAAGGCACAAAAAGGTTCTGTCACTTGCCCAGGGCATAAAGCTAGTCAGCGGCAGAGCTGGGATTCAAATGCAGGCCATTTGGTTACAGAGGACAGGCTCCTTACTACCCTATGCTGTCTGAAACTTCTGTGAGTGGGAAAAATCTTCATGAGCAGCAGGGAAAAAAAAAATTGACGATATATTTATTTAAAAGGAACTGTTTTTATTTTTTTTCTTGTGTCCCCCTTTCCTTCCTCATTAAAAGCAAAATGTTCTAAAGCAAATGGCCTTTTTTCACACCTGAGTGAGCGAGGTGGCTCATTTCTGCTTTGGCAATCACAATGGAAGAGGAAACATGCGGTTTCATCACCGGCGCTTTCGGGGTGTGTGCAGTGCGCTGTCCTTCGCCTCCTTCTGGCTAATCTGGCTCGAGGGCCCCTCCCTCGGGCTTCGTGGCCCTTGGTCTGGAGGCTTTTTAACAGGCTGCCTCTCCCCACAATACCGGGTGTGGACCAGCTTTGTCGTCTGGTGTCCAGTCCTTGTCCTACAGCCTGAAGCGTCTTCTCTGCCCTCCTCGCTCTCCCTGAGCCCGGAAGGACCCAGACCTTAACTATATTTGTATCAGAACCTCCCGAAACCGCATCTCGCGCTCCTCCATCCCAAGGGTGACCCGACTACATTTCTCCGTGTTGGGTGCTTTGTGCCGGACTTTATGTGTTTAAATGTCTCTCTCCCCACGTGGGAGGCGGCAGTCAGAACCTGACAGACCTGCCCTGGACTGACTGTGGGACCCGGGGCGAATCACCTAACGTCTCCGGGTCTCGGTTTCCTCATCGTGATGGGTGATACCCAGAGCTGTGGATCAATGGGAAAACGCCGGGGCTGCAGCGACGCAGTTTTCTCAGGGTGCCCCTGGCCATATTCACTTCCTACCCGCTTTTTGTTTCCCTTTTCTTCCCCAGCACCCGCGCGCCCCCTCGGGACAGACCCCGTGCCCCCGCGAGAGAGTCCGGCCCAGGCTCTTCGGGCACATCCAGGGCTGCCCCGGGTAATCGGCGCCCTGCTTTCCGCCCAGACCCCATACCTGACCTCGCGGGCACACAGAGACTAAGGGCTCGGGGTCCGGGGTCCGGCTGAAGTCGCTGGGTGCGGCCCCAGGAAGAAGCGGGGCGAAGGAGGGAGCCCGCGCCCCGCCGGCCCCTGCCCCTCCGCACACCTGCTGCCCGGGGCTGGGCTGGGCGAGAGCGGCGGGGCCTCCCTGCGCGCCGCGCGGTCCCACCTGCGCGACCGCTCCCGGGCGCCCGCCCCCGCCTCCTCCGCGCAGCCCGCGGCGCCCCGGCACCCCGTCCTCCCCCAGCGGGCCCGGCGGAGCATTGTACTCACATCCGGGGCTGGGTTTTGCTTTGTGCGAAACGTAATTAACCCGGAAAAAGAGCCGAGAGCAAGAGAGAAAAGGAGAGAGGGTCGGGGAGAGAAGAGCGAGCGGCAGCGAGGTTTGTACGGAAAAGAGCCCCGAGCGGCGGCCCGGCCGCGGAGGCGCCTCCCCGCGATGTGACCCGCGCCCGTCCCAGCCCCTGCGCGGCGGGGTAAGTCGGGGGGCGCGCGCCGGGAGCAGGGGGCGCGGGGGCGCGCGGGCGGGGCTGGGGGCGCCGGCGCCTGCGGCCGAAGCTTAGGCCCGGGAAGCCCGGAGGGCAGCCCCTCCTCCAGGCGCTGGAGCGTCCGGGGTGGCCAAGGTCGCCGCCGCCAGGGCTCGGGCTGCGGGGGTGGGGCTGCGGGGAGGGTGGGGGCGGGTGCTGTGTCGAGCTGCATTTTCTCACGTTTGCAGCGGCGAAACTTCTCTGCGGGTTCTGGCTCTGGGGCACCAGCCCCGCAACGACTGCCGGGCTGCGGGGAGGGGAGGCGAGCAGAGAACGACTCAGGCAAGTCCCTCGGGCACGGCGTGGGCTGTGGAGACGCTTCGTTCTCTCCCCTTGTTACCTTATTACAAGGCAGGCCTACAATGCTCCCCTAGGGAGATCCCTGCCTCCCCTCTGGGTCCAGCCCGGGCCTCGGGCTCGGGAACTCTAGGCTGGGCAGGTGACTTGGAGGAAGACTTGTCCTAAAAATACAGGTTCGGTGCCAGCTTGGGAAAGCTCCTCAAGGGGAGCTGTCTGCTTGTCTGTCTCACTAACTTCTTCCTCACCTTACTTGCTTCCCTTTTCTGCTCCAGTTCTGAAGACTGTAATTTCATCAAATTTAGAAAGAGAGGGAAAAAAAAAGGAGGAAAGGGGGAAAAAAGAGGTCTTGGACTACCAAGCAGGTCCAGAGGGGAGGCGCGGCAGGGCCCCCTCCTGTCGGGCCTTACCCATCTCCTCCCCCAGGCCAGCCCTGCCCCTGCCTTAGGGTTTCCTTCCTTTTTGGTGACTACGGGCTTAAACTGTATCTTCCCTTTCTAACTTTGTCTCCCGCCCCTCCTCCTTCCTTTCTTTAGGACTCCGAATGGGTTTTTTTCAGAGGAGAGTAAACACACAGAAGAGGGAGGGGGAAGCGTTCTACCAGGGCGCCAGCTGGGGCCCATGGAGGCACCTCAGCCCGCTGAGCGGTGGTTGCACTCACACTCAAGTTCCAAAGTTGTACTCATGTTGTTCTTAATATGATTTAAGCCAGTTCCCTTTTTCCTCCTTTTCGGAGCTTCATCATTTTTCTTTGGTGGCAAAGCCTTCGGAAACAGTAAAGCCAAAGATCTTGAAAGAATAGAAGCGTTTGCTTCCCATTTCTCAGTTGCATTCAGTTGACATTTATTGGGAAAGAAGGACGTGAAAGGCAGTTGTAGCTCCGGGGGAAGCGTGTTCCCGCAGTGATCCGTCTGCAGGGAGCCGACAGTCCGATGGAGGACGCAGACTGTATGCACTACCTAGAACACAAAGGGGATGGCTGAAGTAGAGATCCGGGATGCTTTGAGAAACCAGAGGAGGCTTTTAAACGGCATCTTCATTGTTTCAGATCGTAGCCTTCTCCACTGTGTACCGCTTGAAAGCTTGTATTCTAGACTCTTTGACCAGCCCAGTGTATGACATCTAAGGTGCTAAGTGGATGTTTGTTGAATGAGTGAATGAGTGGCTGCAAGCACATGGATCGTTTGCACCTGTCCAAAAGTGTTGGCAGTGCCTCAGGCCTATGGAAATTCCATCCACCAAGTTCAGGAGGGTCTACTCTGGATGTTGCCTTTAGAGCTAAGTATCAAGCCCCACTTTTTACAAAGTGTCTGTGGCACTCCTAGTAGAGTTTAGCTAGCTGATGGGAGCCTTCACAGATGGCTTATCATCTAGGTATTGATTTGGAACCGCCTGCTCAGTGGTGCAGTCTGCAATCCCTTCTTTTTCCTTGCTGTTGGTGCTTCGTTTTCCCTTCTGTGTAAGTAGGGCCTGTAAACCCCATATTGTCACCACAGTGTGCTGAACCACAGTCAGCCTGGTATTTTATCAAGGTTAAAATAAATCCTGACCATGTAGGTTTGGTTGGTGCTAACCTATGAAGAGATTATGCAGAAGTAGGAAGGGTGGGGCATCAGTGCCATTAGCCGAGTCCTCCTGTGGACCCCTCCTGCTGGCTTGGCAGGTGTTTGCTGAAAGTGCCAGACCACTAGGAAGGCCTGAGCAGCGGGAGTGTGCATCTAGCTGGCACTTCATTGATGTCCTGTGTTCTACATGGAGCAGGTGGACAGGTGGGCAATGCCCTTGTTAAAATGCTGGAATGCCTCGGGCCACAGTGCAGTAAGCATCCCTTCTAAGCCACTGAAACTACTGTGGTTCTACTTAATTCTGGGTGATACCGTCCCAGGGCTTGGAAAAGAGGACCTGGGGGCTGGGATATTGAACTGCTCTGCCCCTTCTTTCTCACCCCCTATGAGCACTTTGGATTGCCTTACTTTCAGTTGTCTGTCTTAGTGAGCTGGGTAGGACTCCTGCAATCTAATCTGTCAGGCTTTGGAAAGGAAGGAAGCCGAGCAAATATTATAATGTGATAGCCTATGGGAAGAGAAGATTCCTAGCCCAGCCAATGTAAGCCCATCACTGAGCCAGGGCATAGGACAGGGAGGGGGAGGAAGGGCGGCTGAGTGGTGGGAGGGATGGGGTCCTTTCCTTCCGGTTTGGAGGAGGCCTGTGGTTGATGCAGTGGCCCTAGAACTGGAAGAGAACAGTGACCTTTCTTCTGAATCTTGGTTTGTTCTGCCATCCCTCCCCCTGGCCCCTGCTGTTGTTCCTGTTTGACCTTTTAAGCTTTATAACTCATCTTCTTTCTGGAAGCCTCTTTTCTGTCCTGACCTCCATTGATTGACGTGACTTGCTGAGGACTAAAGGCTGACTTGGGCTTTTCTCACTGTGGAGGCCTCGGCCCCGCTGGGCAGGAGCTCCTGACACTGCCGGGTGTGGGCGGGAGGCTTTCAGCTTTGGGCCTGTGGCGTGCCTTTCAGCCCACAGAGGCTGGCCAGCTGAGGTAAAGAGGAGGGGAAGCTAGGTCTGCTTGTCCTTATGCTCCTGCAGTTACAGTGTGAAGGCCAGGACTCACTGTCCCATCAGCTAGTCTTCACACTCGGCTGTCCACTTGTAAAGTGGCTCTCTGCTGTTGTGATTCCCCCATCGGTGGAGCGGAGGCAGCCTAAGTCCCATCCCTGGAACCCGGAAGGAAAGTTCTGGTAACTTTCAGGGGAGCCTGGCCAAGATGGAGTGTGTGGATTTCTTGAATTTTTCTCTTTTAACCTCTTGGAGAATTTCAGAGATATAAAATATGATGGTTCTTGCAGTAGAGGGAAGAACAAGGGAAGTCTGTGTTTTTCTTTGTGAGGGATCCCAGTGTCATGGCTGGTCCATTGGTACATGCATTATTGACACTGGAGGGGCCGTGATGCTCCTGCAGCTGCCTGTCCCGCATTTATAGCAGCTCTGTTGTGGTGACACAGACATACACTCCTTACAAGGCACTTTGCACTCATGCCCACCTTAACAGTGTCTGCCCGTCACTTAGGCAGACCTTCTGTGAAGCACTTGTCCCACATTGTTCCATTTAGTCCTCACAGCCCCCTTTGAAGTGGGTACAAATTCTCTCCATTTTGCAAATGTGGAAATAGACCCAGTAGAGTCAGTCTGCCCTTATAACCGATGCTGTGGCACATCATTCTCCCACATGGATGGGCCACTGGGAAGAGCACATCCTCTTGCAAGAGTTTGTCAAACACGCTTACACCACTAGCTCTCACCTGCACCATCTCCTGCCACTCCCAGCCCCCATCCTTCCCTAAATGCAGAGCCGCAAGCACATGCCTTCAGACAGATACATGTGGGCCATTTACTTCCCTCCAGCACTTTGCAGAAGGCTAGTAGAGGGAGAAATAATGATTTCTTTTCTTTCTCCTCCTGCCTGTGTTTTAGTGCATGGCACAGTCAAGTTTTAGATGAAGAATTGTAGCTCTGAGCCTCTTGTGTGGCTGTTAGGAAGCCACACAGTGAAACGGAATTCACGGTGTCTTCTAACTGGGGGGACTTTCACGGCTCTGAAAGTTGGAGATCAGTTTTTATGGGCTATTTGTAAACCAAACGTGGCTGCCTGTCTGTGCCGCCGATCTCTCTGGTGGAGGTAGTCTGGGAGCTGCGGCCACAGGGCAGGCCTTCGTTTCCTACCAGCTCCCAAAACCACAGTTTCTCTGAACATCGATGAGGCTGCTGTTAAGAGTTCTCGTGAGTGTTTAAAGTATTTTGTTGTATTGGCATCTTTAGTGCAGTGGTATCAATGTTCGGCTACTCCTGCTTTTTCTCCAATACTTTTTCCCTTCAAAATTCGTTTATTAGTGTCTCTTGCTCTCCACTCCAAGCTCTAGGGTCCTGTGGGGAGTGGACTCTGTGTCACAGCCACCTTTCCTTACAGTCCCGTCCCCGTGAGCTTCCACTGCCCTGCGCTTTGCAGGGTACATGCTCTCACTACATTCCCTCCTCTCTCACATTATTTCCCTGCCTTAGACTCTTTGGAATTTGCTCTTATGACAGTTTCAAACTGCAGTGATAGGCTAACAGTAGGAGAGAGATGCTCCCACACTGAGATCCTGAGTCATAACTTTGGCCCGTTCTCAGATGTGTTCTGCAATCGCCATGCTGGTGTTTTATTGTCGTTACTGTGGTTTTTACTGGGCCCTTGGCATTGTTGAATCTCAACGATACACATATTTGCTGCAGATTTAAACACAGGTGGCCTCTGCTCATGTGGCCTGTGTGTATTCTAGCAATAGCTGACTGACTGCTCTTAACCTCCACACCCCAGTTCCTGTCTGCCTAGTACAGCTCTCGCTGAGACCTCTGATGTCATTTCCCGGTAAACTTTCTCCTGTAGAAGTTCAGCGATTTCCTCTTGGTATCCCTCCCGCCCTTGATGCTGCCATCTCCCGCTTCCACCCCACCAGGTACCAAGGCAGGAGGTGTGCTTACTTAATGCCCCACTCCATGTCACGAAACACTTTCCTGACTTTTTCTCAGGAGCAGAACCCCTGAAATTCCCTGTCTTGCCAACACAAAGTACTGCGAAAGAATAATCTCCATATTTAAAAAGTAAATTTTTTGGTTCATCTGAATTGCCCGAGGTTATAGTAGATTATTTCCTAATGGGCCATTTAAGGCTTTATTATTATTATTATTATTATTGCTATCATTAATATACAGTCACATGAGCAACACTGTGGTTATTAGACTCCCCCCATTATCAAGTCCCCACCACACACCCATTTCAGTCTCTGTCCATCAGCATAGTAAGGTGGTATAGAGTCACTACTTGTCTTCTCTGTGCTATACTGCCTTCCCCATGGCCCCCCCCCGCCCCCCGCCACATTATGTTTGCTAATCGGAATGCCTCTTATTCCCCTTATCCCTCCCTTCCCACCCACCCTCCCCGGTTCCTTTCCCTTTGGTAACTATTAGTCCATTCTTGGGTTCTGTGAGTCTGCTGGGCTTTATCTTTGTTATCACTTACCTCCTTTGTATTTAGCTCAGAAGTGTCAGAACAGTCAGGCAGGTGAAGCTCCCTGACTTCACTGTTTTTTCCTGTATCTTCAAATTACACTGGCCATCTAAAATAAGATGCCCAACACAGCCGACCATGATTAGCATGACTTCATTACTCCAATTACTCTATAGCCTTTCTTTCTTTTTTACAAAAATTCTGTTTATCCATCCCTTCATCCATATATCCAGCCCTTTACTGAAAAAAAAAATGTCAGCCCTGTCTCCCAAGTTTCAAGAAGGAAATTCCACTTGGGGGGGTCTTTGTCGAGGTCCCTGCTTCCTTTTCCCAGAGGAGCACTGGGCATGGTGTGGCTCAGGCTCTGTAGCTGCAGAGGCATATAGGCACTGACTTGTGCGTGAATATTCAGTTGGCCTCAAAGACCAGAGAGTAAGGACCCAAACTTGCAGGGGAAGAATGAGCCTTTCTAAGAGGATGTTGCAATAGGAAGCAAGAAAGCCAAGTAGATGAGAAGGTGCCCAGACCCTCTGGGTCAGTACCTGGCTCTTAGGCACTTGTGATGGGTGGGATAAGACTTTGTTATATTTAAAACTCTGAAACACCAAGAAAGGTCCCAAGAGGGCTGTAATTTATTTAGGCCAGGGTTTGCTTGTTTGTGGACTCTGGAGACTTAAGAATTATTCTCAGCTTCAAAATTTATATGCTGGGGATGGTGATGGATGTGCAATTCAAAAGCTTTCTCTCATGCCAAATAAGGTCAACACATACATTCCCTGTAGAAAATTTGGAAACTACAGAAGATATAATAAGTCAATAAAGTTCACCCATAACCTCTAATAACAACTGCTAATATTTTGGTGTCTGTATATTAGTCCTTTTCTATCCAAATGTAGGAATACAAACATAATGTTTAGAGGATTGAGATCATTCTATAAATCATATCTTTTAAAAATTATGGTATGGTTTCTCCCTAATTCATTTAAAATTACTTGAAAACATTTTTAATGATGGTGTAACATTTCCTTATGTGACTATCCCATTATTTATTTAATTATGCCCTTATCTTTGGTACATTCAGGGCATTTCCAACTTTTTGTTGTTGTCAATTCTGTTGCAGCTGCCATCTTTTTGTTTTAATTGTTATTTGCATCTTTGTTTACTTGGATGGGATCCTAGAAGTAGAATTACTGGGTCAAAGGGTACAGACGTTTTTCGCTCTCTTGTTACATGTTTGCCAAATTACTTTCTGGAGAGGTTCATACACCTCTCCGGGTATATAGGACTCCTAGGAAATTTTTTCAAGGAGGTGACATTAGTTTCAAGCAGCGATCTTGTCTTGACTTTTTAGCCCTCTGGTGCCTGTCTCCCACAGGGGCATGTTCTCTTTTCTTAGGGTCCTGGCCCTCTTGTGCCTTGTATGTTAATGGGCCTGATAAAAATGTTGATTGCCTCAATTCCTTGGAGGCAGTTTTATTACTGGCTTGGGTCTCCTCTAGTGATGGAATGTAAGGCCTTGAATGGCAATCTAGGAGACGCTTTGGACAGGCACATCTCCCAGCGCCCCTCACCTCATCCTAAGGTTGGCAGCCCTTGACTTTTTCCTCCTGTACTTCATCTGGTCAACCAGGACCAGGAACCTAGGTGTCATTGACATTTAACCCATCTTTCTGCTGATCAGTGGGTCACGCCATGCAAATTCATTTTTTCCCCCTAAAAGTTTTTTACAATAAGTTTTAAATATTTAACATATTCTCATTTGCCGCACATACTTAGGAATTGATATACTGAAGAAATGTGGAACATAGAAAGCTTTCCTCTTTTCCACGTTACTTCTCATTACAATCCGTTATTTAGGTATTTGAATTATGTGAGACCACATTTTGATTTGGTGTGTATGTGGCGGGGGGGGGGATAGAGAAAGGGAAAGCGAGCACAAGCTGCGGATTGTGTGCACACGATTTTAATTTGCATTTTTAAAAGTCCAGGAAGGAAGATGAAGCAAGAAACAAACATGAAAAAATGTTTGGCCTCCGTAGACATCATTTATGTTTAAAACTAGCAATTAGTGTAAAGCAAGAACATTCAATGTATGCAAGATTATAGCGATGGAAACAATATATTGCTGGCTCCAGTGTAAACAGACGAAGTCTTTTTAGAAAGCAATCTTGTAGTAGGATTCAAGAATTGTAAAAGATCACAAACTATGATCTAGTCATATTATTACTTGGAATTTATGCTGTTTCTCTGTGAAAGAAGCAGCAAAGCAAGAAAATACGAATTTTAGCATTATTGATAATAGTGAAAAATTGAATATAATCTGTTTAATCATAGAGAAATGGTTAGTAAATTATAGTAATCCAGTCCAGTAATGCACCCATTTAAAGCAATGATTACAAAGACGGTGTAACAACATGGAACATGTTTATGATATAATTTAAGATTTTTAAACAGCCGATTATGTGGACAGTGGCATGAAAAAGCATGCGAAAGTGAAAACAGTTGGTTAGAGTGATTTTCTTAAAATCCCAGCATTGTTATATTGTGATTTCTGCACTAAAAATGAGAAAACCATGCTAGGGAGCTTTGGCACAATTTGGAAAGATAGGGTGCTGAGAGGGGCGTCCTCTCGGGCACAGATTTCCTAGGCTCCTTTGTCATCCCTGCCTTGTGACGGCTAAGAAGCTACTTGCTGGAAGGTTTCGTTATAGTTTAGAGCAGAGGTAAGGGACCGGCCCAAGAGAGAGAGGTGTTTGGTACTGGAAGCCAGCAGGAACCCTTTGCTTATTGTCCCAGGAGATGGGGAGGGAGTCATTGTCAGATATGCATCCCTGGATGTGGGGTGGAGGGCAACTCCTGGGACAAACCCCCTAGGTCACCCTCCACCCAATCATTTTACGTCAGGGAATTCGGGTTCAAATGAAACATAAGATAACTGATTTTGGAGTCAGGAGACAGGCTAAAGCTGTCTCACTGGAGGAGTGTGAGGAGAGGTGAAAAGAACAAAAACCTTTGCCTTGGTCTTAGAAGGGGGATTTTGAGGTGACATTAAGGGTATGCATATCGTGGTTCTCCCACGTAAGTACCAAAGCCTGGCCTAGCACTTCCCTTTCTCCCCTCACTGTGCGGTTTGGAGCTGGGTATGGGGTGGCAGGGTTATGTTGTTAGAGGGGCCTCTCTGGGGAAAAGAGGAGGAGCCGTGGTGACTTAAAGATGGTGGTGCCCGGTGTGCCCGGTTGAAGGGCAGGGAGAGGGCTTTGGGGGCCTGGGGCAGCAGGCTGTCTGTACTAAAGGCCGTCCGTACTAAATCTTAGCAGCTGTTGTGACAAGACATATACAGATGGGATCAGAATGGACCGTTGGAGGACTGGGGCTTAGGACCTCAGGTCTGTGTTTGCACAGCATCTGAGGAGACTGCTGTGGCCTTGGTCGGCCCATTATAACCCCGTTTCCTTGTGATGCTCGGTTCTCCTGCAGCCGGTCCTTCCCCCACCTCCCACATTCTTGATGAGCTCTGTGACTCAGCTGCTTCTCAGGACATCTGAGCAGGTTTTTTTTTTTTTTTTTCTGGGGACAGAATCACAGTCAGGAGATGTTCCAACCAAAATTCTGCTTTTTATTACCCTTCCTTTGGGTCCATGAGGGTCCCCCACCCCGAGCCCATGGATCCAGGCAAAGGGGAAGCCCCCTCAATAAAAGTAGACCATTGAAGGATTGTAGAGAGTGCCTTTTCCAACCTGTGGCTTGAGAAAGAGACAGGCTCTGATTAATCCTGTAGGCTGGGAAGGGATCCTTTGAAAGCCAGCACTGCGTGGATGCCATGCGCACCACTGGGGCCTAGAGACTGTCAGCTTGGTTACGCCCCTGCAGTTCACATGCTTTCCCTTAGAGATGCCCCAGGAGTGGCAGCAGGCCTTAAACCCCTTGGAAATCTGCCTCTGTGGCTGGGCTGGCGTCAAGGGAATTTGCCTGGCTCACTTGGGGGACGGGTGAGCTCTGGTCCAGCCCGACAGCTGGGCGCTCCCTCTGAGCCTGACACAGACTTTCTGCCTGGGATCCTGCTATTCCTGAGTCCCTGGAGATCTGCATCCCTTCTTAGGGCTGTGTTCCCTCCCCGGGCGACGCTGGGCCTCTGGCCTTCCCACCCCTGACCTAGCATCTGGTGGAAGACTCAAAAGTGCCTCCGGTGGCGTTTGCTGCCCCCCCCTCCCCCGGCTCCAGCCCATCTCCTTCCCTGACCTCAGGACGGGCGCTGGGGAGCCGAGCTGGGATGGCAGCTTAGCCCGGAAAGGCACAGGCAGGCAGACATCTGGCTGCAGGCACCTCGTTGTGATGATGTCACTTTGTGCCACTGTCCTCTGTCCGCTCCACCGCCACCTCCTTCTCCTCTGCCATCTCCTTAACTCTCCTCTTCCCACTTTTTATCCTTTTATTTCTCTGTTCACAGTCCTTTGTAGCTGTGCTGTTCATCTTTGTCCTGTTTGACCCGTTTGTTCCCTGTCATACCGTGCGGGTGGCTATGTCACCCCTGACCCGTCTCCCTTCTGAGAGTCATCGGTTCCCGGTGGGATTCTGGCCTGGCCCTACCTGGAATCGGGATTCCTTGTCCACTGGTACCCTGTGTGGGGGGCTCTTTTTTCTTGGGGTGGCGTCTCAACACCGTGAGGCCCACTTGGGGCTGGGAGAGAAGACTACACAAGTGGTCACCCTTAGACTTAGCCTAGTCTCCTGGGGAAGTGGGGGAGACTCCCGGTGGGACACGTCGGCAGCTGACTGGCAGACTCAGTGCTGTGGTGCAGAGAGTGGCCTGAAGCCAGCAGCCTGTTTGTCTCGTTACAGACTAAGGGCTGTTGGGGGGCTTGGGTCATGGTGAATTTTGCTTGTTGGAGCCAAGCAGGCCCAGTGGAGGGTGGTGTCTGCCCTTGAAAGTCGGAATGTCACCTGGTGTTTGCTGACCCTTGTGGGCAAGACCTCGTTCCACCTGTGCGCCCGTGGCACATCCAGGGTGGGTGAGGCTGCTTGTTGGAAGGACCTGATCCTCCCTGGGGAGGAGGGCAGAGCCCCCGCCCTTTCCTTTGGCTCTTCAGAGAGATGGAAGGGACTCAGGGGGAGGAGGCGACTTGACACAAGAGCAGCTTGTCTTGTGTCACCAGAGACCCTGTCCTGGAGTCGGTGAAAGAGTTTGGGGGTTGAGGTCTTCTCGTCCCTCTTTTTCCCATCCCTAGTGGTGGCCTCTGGTGACAGCAAATGAAGTGAGTGGAGTTAGGGCTGAGAAACATGGACCTGCCACAAGGCCCCGGAGCCCCTCAGTTTTTTCATGCAGCTATTTAGAGGGGCTGCTCTTTATGACTGACTTCCTGGCAGAGGCTTGTCCAGAAATTTGAATTGGAGCTTAAATCCTCTCTGAGATAATTTCTTGATGTATAAAAGTGGGTTGTGACCTACTTTATTAGGTCTTGGGAAGAGTAGTCATAATGCCTGGTGTTTAGGACATGCTTCATGTATTCGAAACACTTCATTCTCCCCAAAGTCTTAGATGTGGGTACTGTTATTATCCCCATTTTACAGATGCAGAGACTGAGATGCAGAAAGATCAGGAAGAGTCCCCTGTCCCCAAGTCTGGGCTTATGTCCTCTGTGTATGTGCCGAGTGTCTGCTCGGCACACGGCGGAGCCCGGGAAGAGTTAGTTGAATACATGTTAGTGGGTTTGGATGATTCCCCATGGATGGAATTGGTAGCGGTGTCCAGGGTTGGCTTGGGGTGGACTGTTTGGTGCCCTGGAGAAGGAAGCTGGCGAGAGAGTGCCAGCCTAGCTTCTCGCAGAGGTGAGTCGAGCCGGAGTGAGGTTCCTACAGGTGCTGAGGCTGGACCCGCTCCGCTGTCCTCACCACGCCTCCCTCCCTCCTGCCGCACAGGGTGATGTGAGCAGAGCCCAGGAATGCCTTATGTGGATCGACAGAACCGCATCTGTGGGTTCCTGGACATCGAGGAGAATGAGAACAGCGGCAAGTTTCTGCGGAGGTACTTTATTCTGGACACCCGGGCCAACTGCCTTCTCTGGTACATGGACAACCCCCAGGTGAGAGGCTGCGTGGAAGCGGGTGGGAGGCTGGCTGGCCACCATGGCCTGGGAGGAATGCACATGGGAGGAGCCCAAGGGCTTCGCTTCTCGTGGGCAACACTGACCCGTTCGTCAGGAAGGAGGGGAAGCCTCCACACTCCCACCCCCAACACACACATGCACAAGATCATCCCTGGTCTCAGCTTAGGAGAAAAAACTCAGCTCTCCTGAGCCCGGATATCTGGTATCTTGTCTCATCTCAGGAATTTACACTTCCACAAGTGCAGCAGAGGCCAGCCAGGCAGGATCCGGGCCCCAGAGCATGGCCTGCTTCCTCTCACCTCTCTTGTCAGGGCCGTGGCCTCACAGCCACTCCTGCCCTGGCAGTCCAGGGCCCCTCCCCAGCAGAGAATGTGACCTGGTTCCCTGAGCTGGACGAATGTTGGACTTCTCTGGTCTCCTGCATTGGGGTGTCACCTGCATTGGCTTCCTCCTGCTACAGATGAGACACTGAGTCTCAGACATTACAGTTGACTTTAACAAGGACACAGCTGGCATGAGGTGACTTGCTTATTAGCACTCTGTGGTGATCAGGCATAAGATTGGGGGGCCCCCTTAGGTTTTATTGCTGTGCCTGGGAATCCCTGGAAAAAGTCGCTTTACCCCTAATTTGGGATCTGAGGTTTGTTTTTCTTGTGCTAGTGACTCTTTCCCACTGCATTTGGGTAGAATGAGGCCCCAAAGACTGGTGTGGCCCCTGGACGGCTACATCACCAGTCACAGCCATGTGGGGGTGGAGGGACATGGGGCTGAGATCTGGCTCTGGTTCACAGGCTTGGGAAGAGGAAAGTCTGGTTGTTGGGGGATGGATTTTTGCTTTCAGATATGCAGTAGAAAGAGTCCTGTGAGTCACTTGGTTATTTTCCAGGGATTAACCCTCTAGAGGCCTTTGTCATTTGTCTTCTGGAATCGATGGCTGGGGAAAATGTAGATACAGAAAACATACTTAGGTCAGCTGCTAGTAATTTGCCTTCTCCAGGAAAGACTTAACCCTAAATAGAACTGTGTCTCCCATCTCACCCCACATCCCTATAACCCTTCTGTTGATGAATTACATTTACAGGGCTGTGCACGCACAAGGAAGCCTCCATGCTCATGTCCCTCACTTAGCCTGGAATGCTTGCCTCGTGTAAAGCTTCAGTCTTGGGTTTGCCTCGGGCCCTGCTGTAACATTTTGCCCTGCCTTTGCTCTGCACAAGGGCACACAGCAGAGTTGCCAGATCTGCTGTGCGAGGAGGTGGCATTTTATGTGCTGCTTCCCTCCTGTTGGAGGGGATTGAGATCAATCTTTATTTCCAGTAGACTTGGCTTCTGGAAGGCCAGGGATGAGCCCTGTGTAGTATGTGGTCTCTGGGTCTTACCAAGGGTCACACTGTCTTGGATCTTGAAGTTGGCAGCTGTCAGGATTTTGCTTGCTCTGTCCTGCCCTCTGATGTGACTGTCGCCTGGTCCCGGAACCTGCACTAACCTTGGGTGCTGTACTTCGGGCTGCTTGCCTGGCATCTCTGGGGTCAGCCTCTGCAGCAGGTCCCACCTGCCCAGGGCAGCTTCCTGCTCTTTCTGGATTTGATGGACAGATCAGCCAGCTGAGCTCTCAGGGTTCTCTTTGTGCTGGAGTCTTCTCCGAGTTTAAGTTACCAAACAGAACTCATATGTCCTGCTGGAGATTCTTTACATTTTCCCTGGATTTCCACTGGCTTGGCATATGCCTGGAAAAGGAGAGTCTGGCTGTGACATAGCAATAGTTCAGAACACTTTACTTCTTCAGTTGTTGGCTTAGCACTTTATTGTTTTAATGGCCAAACAGCCATTCTAGACTTGGAGTGGAGTGGAGTGGATATGTGTTTAAGTTGTAAAATAGTATTAGCAAGCATTTATTTCTATGAGCCAAGCACTGTTCTATGGACTTCATTGGGTTTTCCTGCCATTCTGACAAGAAGTCTAATTGGAATTACTGTCTTTGTTCTGAAGGTGAGGTGGGTGAGGCACAGAGGGGAGAAATGTACCCATGGTTACATAATAAGAAAGTAGCAGAGCCAGGATTCTAACCCTGGCATCTGACTCTGGTTCCCCTGCTGATATTGTTGGTAATGAGACAGTCATCTTAATATGTTCGGGAGGAAGGGAAGCTTTCAGAGGTAGTCTCTAATTAGGGAAGAGAAGCCAGGGGACTCTCAGGCCTGGGAGGTCCTAGAGGCGGAGAGCTTATCAGACGGAGTTTCTGGCCCACAGTGTCCAGCCTGGAATAAACGTGTGCCCATTGGATGACTGAGTGAACGAACTAGAGGCTCTCAGAAGGGAGGCGTTTGTGAAATGCAGAGTGCCCGACATCACTCTCTTGGGATTGAGGACGTGGCCTAAACTGAGTGGAAGCTTTGCAGAGTAGGCAAAGATGGATCAGAAGTGATCCCCAAGAATAAACGGGGGGGCTATACGGGGTTGTTCTGTCCCTGTGGAGAGAGACATTGGGAACTAAGTTCATTCACTGAGCATCTTTCATAGGGAAATGAAAACTCTTGATAGGATATCTTGGTTATTTAATAGGCATTGATAAGCAGGGGATTTTCTGAACCCCTTTGCCTGTTGAAGCCACTTGTTGGTTGATGTTTATGGAGCCTGTTTTTTACCACCACTGCTACTCCTGTTACTAGTAACTGCGGGTCATGCTTTCTGAGCGGCTGCCTTATGCCAGCCATTGTGGGAAAGGCTTCACATGCATTATGACAAGTCCTCCCAATAATCCCGGGGATTCAGGGACTATGATCCCTCTGCCAGTGCTCTGCATGGTGCAGAGACGTTCAGTGACTTCGTTCAAGGTCACACACATGGCCAGTGCAGAGCTGCCTCTGGTGTCTGCATTCCTCACCTTTGTCTGCTTCTTTCCTCCTACTGATACGTGTGCTCAGTCCTGTGTAAGGTCCTGCAGACAGATCAGAGGGGAATTCAGAGAGGTCTTTGTGTCCAGGAAGCTTCAGGTGTAGTTGGAGAGATGAAAACAATATACACAAAACTGCAGTACTAAAAACCCCAGTCCGTCTTTATAACAAGAAGCATGTCAGTAAGTGACTGGCCCAGATGCTGAGAGCTTGTTGAAGGAGAAGGGGGGACAGTTTTCGCTTGCTGCTGCCCAGCTGGGGACAATTTTGGACCTGCAGGTAGAGACTCATGTGGAAAGTTCTCAGGCAGGGGAGATGGAGATCATGGATCAGATCTTGGCTCTGCCGCTCAGTTGTTTTATATTACAGAAGTCATTTATTCTCTCTGGACTGTAGGCATACTTGGTGACCCTTAACATGGCTTTTGGCCCTTCATTTCCTGAAGGGCTGAGACTAGAGTGAGATCCTGGAATTTAGCAGTGTTATGTAACATATTTGCCAAATATGCCCTGTGTGCCAGACGCCAGTCTAGATGCTGAGGCTATGACAGTGAGTGAGACCATGTATTGCCTGCATGGGGTTGATGCTGAAGGTCGGCAGGTAGATGATTGAATAGAAATGTGGCAGGGAGTGTGGGACACCCCTTCATGGAGGGGGTGGCCCTAGATCCTGATCTGGAAGGATGCATGAGATTAATTATTACTACACATGATTCCCATTCATGAGCATTTTGCAGATTTTGAAGTGTTTTCATTTACAGGATCTCATTTGCCTTTTAGGCACCCTTTCCTAAGCAGAGCCAAAAGGGGAAGAGGAGGGCATTCTGGGTGAGGGAACAGCAGTCATTATGGGGCGTGTGTGGAGTAGGTACATGTCTGACAGGATTTGTAAAATCAAGACTTTTCATATAGGCAACAGAGATACCACACTGAATCAGGATGAAGCCCCATTAGCTAAAAGCACTCCTATAAATGGAAAGTTTCAATATTATTGATTACGGCTGCTGGTTTGGCTAATGCATTTAAACATCAAGATGCTGACAATAAAAGAACACAAATAGTTCTTGAATAGAAAGAAATATTGGTTGGATTTCCCTTAAAACATTGCTATGATATTACAGCACCAGCATTTGTATTTTAATGGAATGTCGGTCCCTCTCATGAGAGAGGAGATGGAAGTCCTTAGGCTTCTCTACTTTACCACGGTGACCAATAGAGTAGCTAAGCTTGCATTCCACCCTTACTGCTCACTTGGCCTAAGTAATTGCAAGACTTGAGTTACACAGCCCTGACCAAATGATGAACGGAAGCATGAGTACAATATTGTACTAGATAAGTGTTCTTGTCAAATTTACTCCGAAAATTTTCTCTCTTTTGCCAAAAAATACTTAGATGCTTCTACTTTTCCAAGGCCATGATGTAAGTTATGAATCAACATCATACGCATGAAGACTGCATCTCTCTTAGTAACGCCGGGGCCCCAATCAAAACCTTTGGCTGTCTTTGTTTTTAAATAAGCTGAAAGCAATTCTTTCCACTGCACGGGGCAAAGAGCTTTAGTCGTGTTGACAAAAAGATGGGTATTTGGCTGCATTTTAGTAGAAAGAGTACAAAAGAGTGATAGGAAAAGGAAATTATATTGATACATAACGTATAATGGATGACAGTTCTGTCTTGAAGGCTAAGTGAAAATTCGTATATTTAAAAAATTGTGTTTTCTGCATCAGAAAACCGGTGCAAAATTGGGCTGAAATCAGTAATATTTAAACGATTTTTGCATTATATGCTTCCACCTGTCAAAATGCCAAGAACCAGTAAGATAACTTTCTTTAAGAAATGGCCAATACATGCACATAGTACAAAATCCAAAATGTGGAAAAGCTGATACAGTGACAAGTTTCTCCCTTCCACTCCTGTCCCCCAGCCACACTTCCCCCTGCCCAGAGGCAAGTATTACTGGTTTCTGGTGTGTCTGTCCTGAGAGATTCTCCGCATGTACCATATACAAGTTTCATGATAACTTTCAGATCTTCAGCAATTGGCTTAGGCAAAGTGCTTTTAATTCATGGCTTTTGTATAGTGAGTATACTAACTCTCTGTGTAGACATATGACTTCAAGGGTTAAGTAGAATTTCTGGTGTGCTCTTGTCCTTACTGTGTTAGAGTAAGAATGTGGAATTCCTTTGGGGGGAAAAAAAATCCCCAAAGATTTATTTTAAGCCACAGATCTGTATTCTCAGCAAAATGCAAATTCTGCTAAGGGTAGATTTTTATTTCAATTAGTGTTTTTAGAATTAAAATTATGTGTGGGCTTTTTGAGAGTTAACATACATAAAATACTGTAAGCACAATTTTGTTGTATGTGTTTTCTATAGAAATCTTACATTAAAAAAATTCTTGTTCTTATAATTTTTAGTAGTTAGCACTACTCAGGATTAAAATAGGAGCTACTAAAGAGATGGGAGCTGTGAGACTTAGCAGAGGCTTTACTAATGCAAAATCATGGTGATGACTATTCTTTCTTTTTTTTTATATAATTTATTTTATTATCATTAATCTACAATTGACTATTCTTTCTTAACATCTGCCTTTAGTTATACTTATGTTTAGCTTTAGATTTTAACCTTCAGCATTCTGTTTAACATATCTATCATATACTTCTCTTTTTATGCATTTATGTGTCTATATAAAAAAGAATGCCATTACATTATTAAAACAATGTCTGTAAGTCAAAGCAGGTAATCGTATGTTTGGGAGAGGAGCTACGCATTAGATTTGCTTCAGAGCCCATTTTCCTAGTTCTTTCTGTCTGCTGAGCACGGGAGAAATTGATGAAGACATTATTAGGGAAACATCCATTGTTGTGAGCCTCCTGTCTTCATTTGTAAAATAGGGGTAATGCTAATGAACCCTAGCTCTCATCTAGTTGGAGTGAAGATTAAATAATGTACGTGCATTGTGCTTCGATAAACTCTTAACATGCCACAGAGATGTTGTTTTTTCAGAAAGTTTGTTCTGGCAGTGGCACGGGTGGACAGGACATGGGCAGAGGCTGGAGCTGGAGGTGGTAGTCTGTGGGGTGGAGCGGTGGGAGTAGGGTGGAAGGGACCGATGGAAAGGCCGTGTGAAGGGAGATGACAGGCTGGTGACGGACTGAAGTGAAGTCGGCCAGTCAAAGGGTTCGTCCCCAGCTGATGGAGAGAGTGCAGAGCCTCTGTCAGACCTGGGGCAGTCAGGAAGGGAAGCGATCCGAGAGGGGATGGGAAATACGACAGTTGGCTTTGAGGCAGAAGGAGCTGGCTTATTGAGTTTCAGGTCTTAGAACCATTTCTGTGGCCAGCAGTTGGAATTTTGTTTCCGGGGGGTTTTCTGGAGCCCAGCCTTTGACCGTGTCTCAGGTTGCTATTTCCAGGATGGGGGTGGTCAAGAGACTTCGCGGTCACGGAGTTCATACTGGCGAAAGGCAGAGCTGGCCTGTTACCCGGAGGCATGCATTACACTGGTGTAGCAGTTCATGATGGAGAATCGACTCTCTGTGAAGGGAAAGATCAAATCTATGGTTTGAACTGGAGTATGGGGAGAGTGGCCCTGGCATTCCGCCCCTCCTCAGGTCAGTGTCGGGAAGTGGAGCTGTAGAGTGGAGGGGAGGAGATGTATTTCATACCAGAACAATGGGTCAAGCCACTGTCCGGGTTGCCTAATGCCTGGGAGTAGCCTGGCTACCTTGCTTTTGGTCTTTCCATCATGCCAGGGCGCGGGCCATGAACAGTGGGGCAGAGGGCATGACGCTGTCCCGTCCATGCCCATCACACCACTCGGCTTGGGCAGGTCTCTTTGGAGAGCTGAGTCTGGCCTGGGCTTGTGATAGTTTGAGTTATGGTTTCCACCCATGAGTGGCTCTGCAGGCTCATGCCCTGGCTGCGGGATTTCCACAGACATTCCCTTCCTCTTCTCCCCTGCAGCCTGCTAGGCACCCCAGAGGGATGTAAGAGGTCAGAAGGCACCTGCATCTCCTCCCTGGTTTCCACCCAGAACCCCTGATCTTTC
Organism: Smutsia gigantea; assembly: GCA_032199065.1. Lineage (NCBI taxonomy): Eukaryota > Metazoa > Chordata > Mammalia > Pholidota > Manidae > Smutsia > Smutsia gigantea. The sequence continues at coordinate 84,022 of JAVSCE010000065.1, forward strand.
GGAGTTTGGCACCCGAGAGCCAGTTTGACCAGTTCCTGCCTTGCCCAGCTTGGGCAGCTCTTCAGGGCCGCTTTTGATGTGACCCTGCTGGCCCTGCTCTTGTATTTACCTTTAATTGGTAATCAACTCTTAGATAATGAGCGGGTCCTTGTACATTTGAAGGACTGTCTCAGGAGGTGGCATGGGATTTGAGAATCAGGAAGGGTTGGGTTCTAAACCTGGCCTGGCAGCTCGGGTCCTGGGTGACCTTGGACAAGGTGCTCCTCCTGCCCCGTCCGTAGTTTCTTCATCTGTAAAATGGGATTGTTAGGATTCAGCGACAGTGTGCAGGAGAAACTAGCCCAGCCTGGCGCATTGTAGACTCTAAATCTTTGCAGCTCCCCCACTCCTTTCTGAAGCTGTGCTTTGCCAGAGCACCAGGTTGACACTGGGAGTTACAAGCTCTGTCTTCCTGTGGCTCCTTGAAGAAGTCACTTCCTCAGGTTGAGCTGTAGAGGATTCATGTAGTGGCTGAACGATGAGGTACCAACAGAACCTCATAGTGCTGACATCCTGGGAACTTATGGATCTGCAGTTGTGTGTAATCAAGCCTGTGTGCCTTGCTACACTCACTGGAAGGTCAGTTGCTAACGTGGGCAACATTTCTGTTTCAACAAGAAATGATGTTGCTTCCAGAAAAAAGACTTCCCGTGGGAGGTGTGTCACTTCTCTGTGTGGGCACCTCAGCTCCTGCCCTGGAAAAGAATAAACCAAATGCTTTCTACTCCTGGGGAGTAGGAGCGCTTTCGAGGTCTTTGGTGACAGAAGAACACTTGAGCCAAAAGCAAGTCCTTGTCAGTGTGTTTATAAAACCGTTGGCCATTGAACAGGAACCTTCCCTGTGCCCTTCGTGGTTCCCCCAAAAGTGTACAGGTCACTCCTGACTTATAGACATCCGTGCACGAGCTGGGACTTCCTTTCCTTCTCTTGCCCCTGTCTTGCTCTTACCTTCCACCTCCCCGTTTAGCGTGCGTGCTGCAAATGGGGGCGCCATGGGCTGTGGCCAGGAGAGGCCCTTCCTCTCACCAGCTGCTGCATGTCCAGTGTCCAGTCAACAGGACCAGCGGGCGCAGTAGTGGGCCTGTGATCTGGTGACGCAGTACAATCACTCGGGAACTTACAGGTGCCTGGGCCCAACCCCAGATCAGTTAAAACCCTGGGGATATTAGTTGGTTCAAAAATAAGCAACCTTCCCACCCACCTGTGTTCACACCCCATCCGCTCAGATGACGTCGGTCCCTCATCCCCAGCCCCTGCCCCCCTTTAGCTGGGACTCAGTCCTTTTATGCCTTCTGTGCCGGTTGCTGTCCCAGGTCACGGGAACTGCAAACTCAAGTGATGCCCACGTTGGGAATGGGAACAAGTCTTCCCAAAGAAACTTGTTTGGCCAAGGTGGACAGAACTCCCTGAGAGCCATCACACAAATGGGGTTTTCCTTCACAGATGGAGGGGCCTGCTGTGAAGAGGAATGAGATTCTCTTCATGTCCGCAGTGTGCTTAAAATCTAGTAAGGAGAGACTTAAACTTCCAGAAAAATAGACTTCAATACAGAATCCAGGGCTAGATTTTGTCATGCAGACCAGTTGTTCTTAATATATATATATATATATTTTTTTTTTCGGGGGAGCATTTTGAAAATGTATGTGTCCTGACCACATTCCACTGGATCCTGAGTCAGTGTGTTTTGGCTGAGGCCTGAGCTGGGCCTTTCAAATGAGCTCCCCAGGAGATTCAGATGTGCAGCAAAGTACATGAATTCCAGACGGCGAGGTCAGGGCAGGCTGCGGTGGGTGGAGAAGGTTTTGCAAAGGTGCTCCTCCCATCCCTCCCGGGAGGAGCCGGCTGTGGCCAGGAGGCGGCCTGTGTGGTATCTGACACCCTGCCCTCCCCCAGGTCCTGTTCCTTGGCATTCCTGCCCTCACATCTGTCTGCCCAGCCGCTCAGCTCAGGCATGTTGGCACAGTCTTCCTTGACGAGGACGTGCCTGCCTGGGGCTGCCACCCCGGCAGTGAGCTGTCACCATTAATCCCCTAGGCCCAGTACTTGGGGTGGACACTGAGCTGTCACTGTGGAACAAGCCCTAGTGATCTGGGGACTGTTTCCTCCTCATTTCCCCCCGGGTAGGGAGGAAGTTGCGGGGGAGACGGCATTTACAGACATTAGTCATATTTTCCTGGCTTCTCAGGAGGCCCACGTGAGCCCAGGAGCTGACCGTGGGTGGCTGTGGGTGAAGGGAGTGGGGGTACTTCAGCCCTGCATAACTGGGTGACTGCTGGTCTGTCTCTGCCCCTGAAGGGGGCAGGGGCTGTGGGTGGAGCGGCCCCAGAGGGTGGAGGGGATGAACCAGTTCAAGTTCACCTGTCTGTCATTACGTGTGTCCAAATGGTTCCCCAAGTGCCACTTCATCACTCTTAATTCAAGACCGGACTCTGGAGGCCTTGGGGCCATGGTCTGGTGAGGAGAGCCTTGGCGTCCGCATCTTATAATTAGCCTTCTGGGTCGGGGAGAGGCCTCACCCTGTGCTGGGCTCTGTGCATCTCCATGTCATTCCCACAGCAAGCCTGTGAAACAGGGTTTATTACCCCCATCTCATAGGTAAAGAAATTTGCCTTGAAAGTCCTAGAATGATAATGTCACAGCTAGAATTCCATTAGCTCAGGCTTTGAACATCACACCATGCTGCTGCTAGGGTGCTGGGGGGAAGTCCGGAGACCTGAGCTTTAATTTAGTTCAGGCTCTGCTACCAAACCACGTGACCTTGGCCAACTCCCCTCACTCCCAAGTCACTTTTCCTCAAGGGCATACCTGGCTGGGGGTGAGCCAGGTGCTCAGTGTGCGGCACAGGCCTGGGCTCCGTGGATCCCAGAGGCCGTGCAGACCCAGGCCAGCCTTGGGCAGTCTTTGTGCAAAGCTGTGTTTGTCCAGAGTGCTTCATGGTCTCCTCTGGGGCAGAGTCAGTCCCTCACTGGCCTTTTGGGGTGCTGTGGCTCTTTTCTGGACTCTGATTTAGGAGTGTAAGAGCTATCTGTCTTTACCCAATACAGGTGTCCTAAAAACGAAACAAAATGCGGCCTTTATGTAGTTTAAACAAAATGTGTAAGTCAATTCACCCATGTCTGAAATGCTCATCTGCGAGATTTTAGATTTATGGCTTCATTTGCAAAAGGGGGGAGATGTTTTTTCTAGATCTCTCGCTCTAAAAGACTAGGGCTCTGAGAATCCTTTCATTGGGGATTATCCCCCATCCGTTTTCTTGTAAATAGGAAATTTCACACATTGCATTTGCTTCATGTGGTACATGTTAATTTAGGTAATTGGGCCTAGAAGAACTCTTCTTTGTCATCTAAGATACTTCCTAAGGGCAGGCTCCTGGAAATAACAGGTCATTTTACTCTCAGCATTTTAGGAAACTAAATTCCCATTATCTAAAATTCACCTCTGTTGATTGCTTTGAGATGATGCCAGGTAATCGGGTCTTCCCAGTTACTCTCTGAGGCTGATGGCAGGGGTTTAGGAGGTCACCAGGAGCTAAGGACAGGTTCTCAGGTCCATGGGTCACTGGGTTTTCCATGTTAACATTAGAAACTGCAGCTCTGATTTCAAATCTTGGCCACCATCCCTGTGTCTTCACTGCTTCATTTCTGATGATGGAGCAATCAGAAAGCTGAAGGGATTGTGCCAGGATCAAATATTGCTTCTGAGTTTCTGGACGCTTTCATTGTGCATTTACTTTATTGGTCTCATAGAGTACAGACATCATTCCATTTGGCATGTACCACAGTCCTGTGAAACAGACTGAACAGCTGTATTTTTAACTTCTATATTGTGTGAATGTGTACCCTCTTGGTTACGAAAATGACTTGAAGTGGCATAAAATAGGACCAAGCCACCAAAGAGAAAAGAAATACAACAGCTAACACTTGGTGAGAGTCATCCGCGGGCAGGGAGAGTCCCATATTTGGGCAATTCCAAGGGCTCATTTTAAATGTACCCCGTCATCCTGACAGCTGCCCTGTGAGGTAGGTACTGTCATTATTCCTATGTTTGCAGAAAGGCAAACTGAGGCTTAGTGTTTGAGGAACTTAACACAGTCAAAGGCCCACACTTTTAACCACAGTACCAGATACCTCCCTATAATAAATGAGGGTTGCTTTAATGCCGTCATGTCCATGGTAAGAATGATCACTGTTTTATGGATGAGGAAAGTTAGCTGAAGAATGGGGCGAATGACTCGCTCACGATTGTAAGAGCCAGTTAAGTGGATTCAGCCCATCTAGAATCTGGGTCTTTCATCTCTTGCTGCTGTTTTCGCTGCTTCCCATGGCATCCTTCTTAAAACCAAAAACGTGTCTTTCAGAACCTGGCAGTTGGGGCAGGAGCCGTCGGATCTTTGCAGCTGACCTACATCTCGAAGGTAATGTTGGCCTCAGACTGGGGGAATTCAAGTTCAGTGTCAACATCCCTTGGGCAGTAGCATTTAGGGATGCCTTGTGGGCAGTGAAGGCCTCCCCCTTCCCTGGGGTTGCCTTTGAAACTTCCCTGCTGACTGGGGCTGGGGGAGTGTCTTGCCAGTGGGTTTCAGCCCCGGGCAAGTTTGCTATGGATTCAATGTGAACAAGGAAATTGACAGCAAAACGTTCTTGGGGTGAAAGCGTTATTCCCATCTTTATTTCCATGGTGGCAGGTCAGTCACTAAAATCCTGTTCACTCAGAGTGAGTTGCATGCAGCAAGCCAGTCTCTGCCTCTGGGTCCCTCTGTCCGCAAGCTGTCCTCTGGGCCTCTGCCTGCATAGCCGTCCCACACAGCCGTCCTCTGGGCCTCTCTGCCTGCACAGTCGTCCCACACAGCCGTCCTCTAGGCCTCTCTGCCTGCACAGTCGTCCCACACAGCCGTCCTCTGGGCCTCTCTGCCTGCATAGCCGTCCCACACAGCCGTCCTCTGGGCCTCTGCTCTGCTCTCCTGCAGCCTTGCAGCCATGCCACCGTGTCACATGCAGAGCACTGGGCAGAGCTCTTTATATAGAGTCAACAGCCATCTATTGCCCACAGGTGTACAATGAGCTAGTCAACCAGGGCCAGGTGAGATCCTGGCCACAGGAACTCTCATTTTATCCACAGGGAGGGAGGTTAGCATCTTCTTGGAGGGTGGGCCTGCAGCCCCTCCCAGCTCCTGCAGAGGAGGTACGGACTGTGAGGGTAGGACTGGGACATGACATTGCTCTTGGAATTGGGGAAAAAAGGAATAGAAACAACATCTAAAAACCCAGTAGCTGTAAAGGATTCTCCCAAAAGGTGTAGTTACACAGGAGCAGCGCAGAAAGCACTGGGACTGCTCTGGAATTTTATCAATCACCTAGGCAGGATTTCTGCAGAGGCAGGCAAAGAATGCCCAGGAAGGGGCTCAGAGGTCCCAGGAAACTGTCCAGCAGCCAGCTGATTGCTGGAGAGTCTGACAGGCTGGCCGACAGGCCACCCCCAGGTCCAGCTGGCACAGATGGGTGGGAACACCCCCCGCAGTACCTGGGGGCTGGTTGATGAGTTCCACCTGTAGCTACTGACTTCAGCTTCTTTTATGGGCCCCTCCCTGCAGCAGGCACCAGTGCTGACCTGCTATGGATGCAGCAGTGATAAAAAAAGGCCGGGGGATTTAGAGCCTCACCAGAAAGAGGAACTCTTTGTCCAGTGAGGAGAGCCAGGTGGCGTTCCGCCAGCACTGATGCTCCGGAAGCCCTGCTCCCCTCACGCTCCCCGAGCTTCAGGCCTCTTGGGGACCTCTGCTTCCTGGTCCATGTTCTCCCACCCTCAGGGGATTGAGATGGGGTGGGGAGATTAGTCTGAGTGGCTGCTGCCTCCTTTTTGTTTTATTTTATTTTTATATATATAATTTATTTTATTATCATTAATCTACAATTACATGTGCAACATTATGGTTATTAAACTACCCCTTCATCAGTTCCCCCCCACCAACCCCATTACACTCACTGTCCATCAGCTGCCTCCTTTTTGAAACCAGCTGTGGGAGGCCTTGTGTTTAGCC
>JAVSCE010000066.1:0-39164 GCA_032199065.1 Smutsia gigantea
AAACCCTGTCAGCGAATTCTACCAAGGCTAAGAATTTGGGAATTCTTCCAATGATTGCAGCTCATGAGGCAAGGTGACAAATGATAGCAAAACCCCCAGGTTGCCCAGAAGGCACCCAGTGCAGAGTCAACAGGGTGCAGTGAGAACACCTGCATTTTCTGAGCTTTAGCCACCAGGTCTCTGTGGGCCTGTTACTCCCCTGAGCCTGGCAGCTCGAGGGTATGTTTCCAAACAGAGCCCGGGGCACACACAGTTGCACCTGGCCGTGGATCAAGCCAAATGTCAGTGTTTTGGTCCTTGGTAACCAGTTCCCACTGGAAAGGCCAGTGCGGTGCCGAGAAGTAGCCCTCAAACTGGTGACTAGGCCGAAGTGCTGCTTGGGAGGCTGAGGGCAGCGCCCAGCATCCGGTGCTGACTGACAGGGTGGGACACCATGGCTGCCAGGCGAGCCCGAAGTCCAGCGCCTTCACAGGACTGATTCCTTGGATTCCAGTTCCGGGGCGCTGGCCACAGGGCCAGTGGGGTTCTGGTGCGTCACCAGCGGCGATGTCTCCTCCTCTGACTTGGAGTTGGGGATGGCTTCCACTCTCACCTCGCTCAGCTCCTGCTCCCCCTTCCCCACCGCCTTCTGATTCAGGTAGTGGAGGATGCCTGCGCCCAGGGCGTCCCCTTCCACGTTCACCACCGTGGTGGTGCGGTCCCTGGTGGGAACAGGAAAGGGCAGGCGTTACAGGTGATGCGGCCCAGGGAGCATGCTGCAAAGGGCACAGGCCTCGCCAGACTCCAGATGGACCTCCTTTAAGTATTTTTACTCTTATGAAAGTAATAGGCCCTCATGGTAGACAACATGAAAGAAAGAGACGCAAACAAGTCACCCGCCCTTACTCCACAGCGCTGAGGAAATCAGCATTAATGTTTGATGTGCTTCCTTCCAGGCACCTTCCTATGCATGCATTCTACGTGGAACAGAGCCCATCATATAACCATCACATAGCACTAGGGTGATGGTAAAGACGGGATTCTGCGCCCAGCTTCCTCTCCCACGCACCACTGTGGGAGCTTCCCTTCCTTTTCCCATTTTGGCCCCACATCCCTACTGAGTACCACCCTCGGGTGCCTTCCCTGGCTGCCGGCAAACAGCATCTCACAGAAAATAGCACTGTATTTTCCAGAAGCTTACCTTCCCATAGATTAGCCCGATAAACATTTGTCCCTGGCGTTAGGAGGAACTATTGTGCCCATTCTGAAGAAAGGAGAAAAAATGTGAACTTGCCTGGGGGCACTGGAGAAGCAGGGGGGCCGGTGGAAACAGAGGCTGCAGGCTGGAGGGCTCCTGTGACTCAGGTCCCTACTGGGCAGCCTGCCTGGGTGCCCGGTTTCCTCCCTCAGTCCTGGCTAAGTGCCCTGTAGATGCCTGCCTTCCCCATGCCGAGGAGGCAGCTGGGTGAGGAAGGGGATGGGGCCTTGGATTCTCTGCTCTGGTTGTGTCCAACTCACCAGCTCAGGGACTAGGTTCCCTCTGATGAGCTGCACATTTCACCCTCATTGCTCTGAGGAGCCATAGGATTCTGAGAAACCCCTTTAAATTTCTAGGGCTTGAAAAAATGGTTGGAACCCACCGTTTCCAACCACCATGGGCAGCAGAGCCACTAGCCAAGGGCCAGGCCCCATGTTTAGTTACCCATGCCTGGCTCTGACTAGTGTGGCCACGGGTGTCTTTTTTCACTCGTGTTTGCTGAATGCTTTACCACATGCCCAGAACTGTTCTGTGTGCTGTGCATGGACTGACTCTTTAATCTCCACCACACGTCTGGTGTGGGTTCTACTATTATTCCCCTTTCACAGACGAGCAGAAAAAGCACAGACCAGCTCTTACCACACAACTAGTCAATGGCAGATGTAGGATTTAAACCAGGTACTTGGGCTCCAGGACTCATTTTCTTATCCATATGCTCTACTGTCCAACATCAGTACCTCAGCTGACCTTCCCTATAAAATAGGTGATATTTATACCAGGAAAGGTATCACTCAGCGCAAGGACTCAACACTCAGACACTGTTCTGTGTCTTTCCGGGAGCCTGGTGCTAGGGGCCTGGGTCACACCTCCTCCCCTGAGCCTGAGCCAAGGCACTCGCGTTAGCGGGGTCCATCTCCTCCCCGCTTGCAGAAACCACCCCTTGGGCATCCCAGGCCGAGGACGATCATTCCCAGAGGCTCACACTCTGACGGCTGTGACTCCTATGCTGCCAATGATCTCTTTAGACCCTTGTGTCCCCCTGCGCCTGCACTGGGGGCCCGGTCTGGGCCCTGGACCCCCACTTCCCTGGATGCACTAGGCAAGTTCTCAGTAATGACATTTCACAGTCATTCATAGGCCTTTGACTCTCATATTGTTTAGTTTTTTCTGCTCTAAATTTTGTCTTGCTGGCACACTATAGGCTTCTTCATGAGGGAGGGAGCTTTTAAGCTTCTCTGCATGCCCCAGACCCAGCAGAGTGCCAGACTCCCAAGGAACTCAATACAGACTTTCTTTTATTTGGTGCCCTTAGGACTTGCTACTTACACAATCCAGTCCACAGCCAGGATGAGAGAGAGGTCCCGCGTGGGCAGCCCGATGGCCTCCAGGATAATGGCAATGGTGAGGACCCCTCCAGCTGGTACACCTGCTGCCCCAACACTGGACGCCGTGGCTGTCACTCTAAGGGATGGCACAGCAGGGGCAGCTGTTCACACGGGGCACGGAGTGGGTGCCGAGAAATGCAGAACAGAGCAGTCCGGCTTGAAAACTGAAACCCACCCGACCCCAGGTTCTGCTGGCTGAGCCCTTAAAGATGATTCACTCTCGTCAAGTAAATTCACCCTGTCCTCATTTTATAAACACCTGGGTTCAGCTATCTGTAGATTTTATAGATACCAGAGTCATACTGAGATTGGTATTCATGAGGTTTTTCACAGGAAAGCACAAGAAAAAAACTTAAGTTTCAACCCAGGCTTAAGTAAGATGAAGGAAAGAATAATGAACTTACAGAATTGTGAAAACCTGTCCTGCTCTCAGCTCGATGTTGTTGAGCTGGGCAATGAACACCGCGGCCACACACTGGAAGATGGCCGCTCCGTCCATGTTCACGGTGGCCCCGATGGGGAGAATGAACCTGCTGATCCTCTTGTCTACACCATTGTTTTCTTCAATGCACTTGATCATAGAGGGAAGGGTCGCTGAGCTAGAAAAGGGAAAACCACCAGCCATGAGAACCATCCTTCCAGGTCGGGCTAACAAATGACTCAGTTCAGATTCGGGAACGGAGCGGTTAGCACCACCCTCGTTTCTGGAGGTCTCGCCTTGAAATAAAGAAAAATCAGAATTGTTTCAAAGGTTCGGTCACAACATGGGGTTTTGTCAACTCCCAAAAGCATCCAAATCTGAGTCGCTACGTATATGTGTCATGTTGTTTGCCTGGATGTACCTGGGCCAAATTTCTCGAGAACCACACATTGCCTCGTAGTGCAAAATGTTCTCAAGAGAACAAAGAACTACTTATTCTATAGGTGCATCTCCTCTGTTGAATGTTTTTCCTCAAACAGTAAACAGCATACTTTTTTTTTTAATTTTTTTGGTATCATTAATATACACTTACATGAGCAACATTGTGGTGACTAGACTCCCCCCATTATCAAGTCCCCCCACATACCCCATTACAGTCACTGTCCCTCAGTGTAGTAAGATGCTATAGAATCACTATTTGTCTTCTCTGTGCTATGCTGCCTTCCCCGTGCCCCGCCTACATTATGTGTGCTAATCATAAGCATACTATTTTTTTTTCTTCTAAGCCAAGAAGCAGAAATGGCTGTGAGAGTTTGGAAGAACAAGGCCTGCCCTCTCCAGCTCACTCAGTAGGCTTTTGCAGAGTGTGGCTCGCAGAGCTGAGAACTAGGTGTGTTTCTGTCCAAGCCAGAGAAACTTACCTCCCTAATTCTTTTTACCACGACAAACTTGTCATATAAACAGCTATTTGGGATGGGAGGAAACACACAGCAGAGAGGCAAAAGCTCTGTGTGAATGAAATGAAGTGCTGCTATCCTTTCCAAGTTTTCTTTAGTACGTTTGCAAAGCCTGGTGTTTTTTTGAAGGATGTCCAATAATGACAAGGTCCATTTTCTGAGCCACATCAGATGATCCCGCAGTACTCTGGACTCCTAGAGAGCTGAGCACACATCCGTCACCACGATGCCTTGGTCTTGTTTTCTGGTTCACACATCCAGAGTGAGAATTGGGCAGGTGTCATTCTAGGAACTCCCCTGCAATGCCTTCTGAGTTAAGTGGCTGCCTTCTGTTACTCAGGCAAAGGTTTTACTAATGATGGTGAGAATCCGCAACTGGACTAAATAATAATCTGATTGACTTCTAAGGCACAAGATGGAGAAAGGAATGAGGCAATCCTTCATTCTGGCAATCCCAGAAATTCACTTCCATAAGGCAGTGGGGCTGGTAATACAAAAATACAGGTCAGAAGAGACCAACTTGGAGTTATGACGGGATTAAAGTAAGTCCAAAGCATATGAAATACAGCCAATAATACTGTAATACCTTTTATGTTGAGAGATGGTAACCACACTCAACATGGTGAGGACTTAGTAATGTACAGAACAGCTGAGTCACTAGGTTGCATATCTGAAACCAATATAATATTGTGTATTAGCTGTATTTCAGTGAATAGTAAATGAGGAAGAACTATGATTCCTAAAGAATGAACTTTAATTTACATGAAAAAAAATTAGTCAAACAGGAAACTAAAAGATAATTATAAATCCATAAAAATTAAACAAAAAGATGTGTCTAGATATTGGCTGTCCATCCACCACTGGGCTCACGAGGTTCCACAGTAATGTCCCGGAGCAGGCAGGGCACCAAAACCCACTTACCTGGAACAGGTGGCAAATGCTGTTGCAAATGGTGTGAGGAGGCCCACGAGGAACCTGAATGGGTTTTTTCGTGTGAAAACAAAATAAATAAGTGGCAGAACAATTCCTCCATGAATAAAATGGCCCAGTATAGACGTGAAGATGTATTTCCCGAGGCTGGTCACGAGCGCCACGATGTCCTTCATTTCCACAATCTTGCTCCCGACCAGGAACATGACGCCCACGGGCACATACCTAAGGCATGAGCACAGACTACTCGTCAGTGAGGCTGAAGCGGCAGCGGGGCTCGGAGACACAGGCCCGCCTGATATGAAACATGGGGACTTTAATAGGTGGTCTTCAACTCTCCCTAGGATGACCCTGAGGAACAGAAAGGGTGGGCCCATTTTACAGGCCATGAAACTGAATAAAATTAACATGATAGATCACCACTGATGATGGAGTCAAGACCAAAACCCAGACTTTTTTCTGCTTTGATATGTGATGTTCTTGAGGATGGATGCTACCGACCACATGGGCTCCCAAGCGGGGAGCCAAGGAACTCCTCAAGGTCAAGCCTCGGGGACTGTGACCTTGACTTGCACCTTTACTCAGGCTATTCTGAGAACTCAGAAACATGAGAGACTAACACCTATTTTGCAGAATTTGCTGTGGTACAGACTTGAGCCAAAGCTGGGACTTCTGTGAAGTCTCAAATTCTTTGTGGTTTGGAAAACTTGATTCCGTGGGAAAAAGTCATTAACAATGACCCTCTGGGAACACTTGTGGAGCGTGAAGATTTTTTTAAATGGCAGAATGGGAAGAGGGAAGGGAAGGAATGAATTATGGGAGCTACAAAAAACAAGTTATCAGTTGCTTTGAATTTAATATAAATTAAGTAAGAATTTTATAACCATTGACTTTTTTGGTCAATTTTAATTATATTGATAATAATGTCACATGGTTCAAATTTCAAAGGGTACAGAAAGGTGAACTGTGTGAAGTCTCCCTTCTACCTCTGTGGCCCAAGCACCCAGCTTCCTTCTCTGGAGATGGCCAATGCCACTGGTTTCTTGCATTTTCTTTCCAGAGATGTTCTAAGGAGTATTGTTAATTTTAAATCCCATAGTAGTACATGAATACATTCTCCTTTCAAAAAATTAAAATACAGTAAATAGGCCCAAATCCTCCTTAGGCACCATCCCAAGCCCGACAGACCCTCCCTCAGATAGCAGCTCCTACTTCCTTTGCACCTGGATATATAGGTGCGTATTTAAATCTTTACATTTTAAACCTCACATAATGTCTTTGAGATCTTTTCCTATCAATGCATAGAAATTAACCTCATTCTGCTTTTTTAATTGTGGTAAAATATGCATTTTAACCACTTTCAAGTGTATGGTTTAGTGGCATTAAGTGCATTCATATTATTATGCAACCATCACCCTATCCATCCAGAACACTTCCATTGCCACACTGAAACTGGGTATTCATTAAACAATAACCTTTGTCCCTTCTTCTCCTGTCCTGGTAACCACTGTTTCTGTCTCTCTGATTGGACTATTCTAGGTTCCTTTTATAAATGGAATCATACAATATTTCTTCTTTTGTGTCTGGCTTTTGTCACTTAGCACAGTGTCTTTGAGGTTCACCCATGTGTCTCACGGGTCAGTCTTTCTTTCCTTCTTAAGGCTGAATGATATTGCACTGTATGTATATACACGTTTTGTTTATCCACTCATTTTTCAGGGGACATTGGGGTTGTTTCCACCTTTACCTCATTCTTTTCCAATGCCATCATCCGAACCAAAATACTATAGATTATTTTGCCATTGCCCTGCTGATGGACACTTCCACTGCTCTCAGGTTATCATCCATACAAACAAGGCTGCAAAGAGGCTTGGGCCCCTATGTCTGGGTTCTCTAGAAGCGGAGCTGCTGAGTTACGGGCAGGGGGTGTGTGTGTCACATTTTAAATTTTAATGAATACCAACAAACTGTTCTCCAAAATGGCTATTTCAAGTCACATTCCCACCAGCTGTCTAGGAGAAAAATCCTTTTCCTGGACCACTGGCTCTCATGGGGAATGATCTTGCCCCTACGGGACATTTGGCAATGTCTGGACACACTTTTGGTTGTCAGAACTTCAGGGATGAGCAGGTGCTGCTGGCACTTAGTGGGTGGGGGCCAGAGACGTGTCAACCATCTTACAACACACAGGGTGGCCCCCAAGCAAAGAATCCTCCAGCCCCAAGGGTCTAAGCATGCTGCCGTCCCACCCTAGTCCCACTCTTATCAATGCCTGATAAAACCAAGCTTTCCATTGCCCTGATCTCTAGTAAGCTGGACAGCCCTCAAAACGTTTATTGGTCACTCAGGTTTTCTCTCCTGTGACTTGCTTTCTCACATATTTTGTCCATTTTCTAATGGTTTATTCAGCCTTTTTTCATTTTCCGCAATCAGAACTCTTTATATTAGTGCTTCTCAAACTGTCTTTGATGAAAGGCTGGGTTCTTTCTATCCAGTCAGTCATGGCCCAATGTTCTTACAAAAGACACTAAGAATATTAGAAAAAATGATCACGTGCTTGGACATTGCAGCAATAGAAAATGTCTATAAAAGGTTCTGAACACTTATTCCCTCCAAATAAACGTCACTGCAGACAGTTTGTGAGCTGGCTCCAGTCCTTTGATACTAATGCTTTGAGACTGTGTGTGTATACACATACACACATATGAAATAAATACCCATGTTTTTCAGTGTGTTGTCTTTACTTTGTTCAAGGTATCATTTGCATGCAAAACTTTTGTATTTCTGATACTGTCAAATAAACAGATTTTTATGGCTTTTATACTTTTTGTGTTTTGTTTAAGACTTTCCTACCCCTCTATTTTTTTTAAATACTTTCAGGGGGACTCTCTCCTTCTTTCCTCTTTCCTCCCTGGACAGAGTAACACATGTGTTGACAGCATGAGTTTTATACATAGGAGCATGGCTATGCTCATTTGCTTACAAATCTTCTACGGTGCTTTTGTCCTACAACAGCAGAGTCGGTTGCCATAGAGACCGCAGGGCCTGCAAAGTTTGCTGACCTTGCACTTAATCCGTCAAGAAGTTATTCCTGTGAATAGATGCTTTGAACATCAGAGTAGGTGATTGGCAGAAAGAGCTACTAGTGAAGATCCTTCCCACACTGCTTGAGATCCTTTAACCAGCATTTTAAACCCCAATTCTGTGTGAGATGTGCTTTCTGGGCCACAGGTGTCCCACTGTAGTTAGACACTTTGCAGGGTCTGCCTTAGTGAATAGTTGCTTATATAACTAGTATCAAACTGAAGGAAGGACCACTGATTGGTTTCCAGGCTGAAAACAAATGTCTTAACAGATGAATATAATTTTCTTGCATAGAATTTCCTTTAATTCAAACTTTGGGAGAATTTTAGACTAAAAAAATAAGCCAGGAGAAGAACTTGATGTATAAGGAAAACACTTTTTCCTTTCTGAAAATATTTTTCTCCCCAGAAAAACAACAATCATACGTAGTGTCATGTTTGCAATGACAGAAGACTCTGGAATTTTTGGTTGAGCCAGAAAATTTAGTTGAGCAAGAAAAACACAACTAATGGGGGCTCTGGTCTTAGCCTCCCACTCAATTCCAAACTTTCCTACCAAATTCCAGAATTCTTCCCTAAAACCAGTCCGGCAGCCACCCCAATGTCATCTGAGAGACAGAACTTCTGGGGTATTTAAGGGTCGATGATATGGAAAACGCTTTATGCATGAAAGGATAAACTAGTTTCTTGGCAACGAACAGGTAGAAGCTAATACCCACATTAGTTTGGCTTGAGTAAAATATCAGGATAAAACTTAAAAATGGAATTGGTATGATTTTTGAGATGTTACTTTTAGGCATCTGGTCAAATTTTTACTTTATAGCCAGGAATCGATCTAATGATTTTTATTAAACAATTACCCTTCCACTGATATTACATAAAGAAACATTTATGTAAGAAAAGAGCATTCTAAGTTTATATATGCATGGGGTGAAGATGGATTTCTCCTACATGTATGAAGTACTAAAGTGGCCCCTTTGAAGCTTAAAACCTATCATTTTAAGATAAATAAACCTTATTTTATGCAGGTGATAGCAAATTTATGGAATTCATTGCCCCATAAGATGATATGTGCATCCCATATGGGAAGATGGTAGGAACTCATAAATCAGCAGTGATAAAGCCATAAGGGGTTGCTAAGGGTAACCATGGCACATACCTGACTCTCCAAGGCCCTGGCTAAGAAGAGAAACTGTCTCCCCCTCCATCACTCCCTATACCAAGACTGGCCCAGGCACATCAACCATATAGGGAGCACTGAGCCAAGTGGCCCTGCAGAAGTGACCTGGAACAGCAGAGCCAGGTTCTTTTCTGGATGGCAGGAGAAGTGAAGGGGAGACTCACCACATAATCCAGGATACCAGCACCATAGTTGCTTCATTGAAGGAATTGAAGAAACGGATGAGTTCTTCTCCTTCAGAGCCAAGTTTCTTTAGGGCCACTCCTAGCACCAGGGCAAAAAGGACCAACCCTAAAATGTTCATCCCTTCAATCTCAGTGCCAACAGGGATCTGCAGGATCAAAGAGGACAGCAGATCTAAGTTTACAACAGATGAATGAGAATTAAAGATGCACTGCTTTGTCTCCACCAGACTGAAACACTATGCCCCAAATGAGAAAAGATTTATATTTTCTTGAATCTTCAGCAATTTCATAAATCAAGGGGTAGGAAACTCAAGGGAAAATGGAATCTGAAGATACAGAGAGTAAACAAAAATTTCACCTGGTTGTTAACTCTTAAAGCTGTTCAAAACTGGCAGAAGTTGAAGCAAAAACTAATGAGTTTGCTGTCACTGGACATATTCAAGTAGAGGCTGGACAATTACCTCAAAGGGTTGCTTTTAAAAGAAGAGCTGGTTGGTAAAAAAAGTTCTCTCAGATCAAGAGTCAATGACTGTAACTTTGCTTCTCAAATGTCAACAAATTCTTTGTTGTTAGGCTGTTACAGTGGCCTCCTAGCTAACAATTTTCACAAAAGATTTTCAGGGTCAACATGGATATTTTCAGGATATTTTTTCCTAAATCACTGACTCAAAATGTACAGATATACTATATTCTTTATGTTTTCCAGTAATGCTGACTTTCACTACTGAGAGAGCATATATTAGACAAACATTTTATTCCATCAAAACACATTATGAAATTCTGAAACAGAAACATGTCAGTTTGATCTGAGTTCTAGTCCAACCCTGATATTAAAAAACTTCTCTGAGCTTCAGGTTCTTTATCTGCAAGATGAAGTGAACTTGACTAAAATAGTAGCCTTCAATTCTTTTTTTTAAGTAGAACGTTTTCTTCAAGCAAAGAAAGGTTAGTACTCAGAACACCTCAGACCTGAGAGGTATATGTGTGGGAGTGGAAGAAGGGAAAAAGACCTCCTCCCTCCAGTGACAGCTCTGTGGCTGGACTGAATAATCCTTGAGGCCCCTTGTCCCTTCCAGCTCTGTCTTGAAGGCTGGGAACCTAGTCCAGTGTCTGGCAAACAATAGCTGCTCAAAAAAATATGCCTGAATGAATGATGGCTAGAGTGAGTGAAGCCCCTAAGACAAGTATGTGTAGGAGTAGGTTAAATCACCTATTAATTAATTATATTTCAGGACAGCAGGAGTGTTATAGAATATTTTTTGAAAAAAAGGGGATGTTAGTTTCAACTTGATGAAATGGCTCTGCTAAGATTCTAATATTACAGATGCTGGCCTTCGGCCACGTTGGCAAATAACCAAATGTGTAAGCCTAACCCATGTGCTTGCCTAAGCCATGTGCTTCAAACAGTCCATTCCAACCCCAAAGTTTTCAGCCCTGCTGAGAAGAGCGTACATATCATGCATATTCCTTCAATTAAGCAGCACTATTTGCTTCACACATACTTAGCACAAGTGATCTTATTAAGAACTTTACCTTTTCACGGGTTACATTTCCAGAGCTTGTGTTGTGGGTCAACTCTTTATAATCAGTTGCATACTGTGAACAAGAGGAAGAAAAACCCACTGTCAGTTCACAGGCGGAGACCGGCCCAGAGAGGTGCTGGGCCTCTTGCGACTCCGGCATTATTCACTCCGAGTGCTCTGGGTGTTCCTCACTAGGGTGGCCTGACAAGGGCCTCTGAAAACTGTACAAAAGGTACTTAAGACCAAGGCAGCAAGCATTGCAAGAGTTATCTGGGGACCCGAGGAAACAGGGAGAGTTTCCGCAGGTCCCTTGGACAAAGGTTTGGAGGAGGAGGTCGGAAGAATTTCATGCTGATAATTTGGTATTTCAAACAGCTGACAGTTCATATTATTTGGGGAACCTTAGTATTGATTCCATAATGCCAAAGGTCACTTTTCAATGTGTCATTTTATTTTCATTCATTTATTTATGTTCCACTTTGTTCCAGAGCTTCTTTGAGCTTGACGGCTTTTCAGCATCTGTTTCTAATCTGCCTTGAGCCTCCACTCCCCAAAGAAAAGGCTGTGAGGCAAGATGGAGTTTTCTGGCTGACTCTTCTGGACACTCACTTAACAGAAGAGAAATGGCTCTCCAAATTTTGGTCCCGCAGTTGACTCCACATACAGCTACATGGAGTTTTCCTGTGGCAGTACGTACCACTGAGTGGAATCTGTTATGAAACTCACTTCCTGACCCCTTTAAGGACATCAGACTTCTGAACTGTCCAGAGGAGCCCACCAGATGGTACAGACCTGGAAGCCTGTTCTGTGCCTGCTCTGGTCTCTCCTGGCTTTGATTTATCGAGCTTTCAGATGGGCAGAGGTGTTCAGCTGTCCTGTGATCAAGGGGGTCGGGGAACAAAACCCACTCATACCTTCTGTGACAGGCACTGAAAGCCCTGTAAACCTTTTGTTTTCTCCTACGCCATATTATATATATAAACCACAGCTATGCTTCTATGTAGACTGTTTTTAAAAAGACAGAGGCCATAAGTAGAAACAGAAGTTTTTGCTTGAAAAAGGTAATCAGATAGTCCATCTAATCTAGACCTTTGTATTTCATCTCTGTGTAAAGGATGGCCACCAGCACATTACTTGCAGCCTTGACAAAATTAGGAAAGAACTAGAAACAATCTGAATGTCTGTCAACAGAGGACTGATAAAGTTATGGGACACTCATGCAGTGGAACATAGCCAATAACATTACACAGAAGGATATTTAATCAAATGAATTCACAATATACTGCCTTAAAAAAGAGATTACAAAACAGTATCTGTAGTGTGTGCACATACTAACAATATGCGTAGTGTAATTGTTTTTAAAACGTGTGAGCACATGTAGAAAAAAACACACCTAAGGCTGTATACCAACGTGATTTCTATTTTCTTCTACTTTTTGTATCTTACATTTAATTTTTTTTGCAATGAGCATATATTTCCTTTATAATCAGAAAAAAACTAGCAATGTATTTTTTTTTTAATTCTGAAATATTTAAGAGATCCCCAGAATGTGATTTGAGGGTACTTCTCAGGTGATGTGAAAAGATGTCAGAACCAGTAGGATATTTTAGAAAAATGTTTTGGTTTTGGTTTTGTTTATTTTTAGTCCAGGGCCCATCTATGAAAATGTACACCAATGTTACCAAGTTTTGTTAACAACACTATCCCTCCCTGTTCCATCTTGCCTAACCCTACAGCAGTAAATTACACATCTTCCCTGCACCCACAACTAAGTTCCATATTTTTTAGCAAAGCATCAAGCCTTACCGTATGGAAAGCCGCAACCACAAGATTGGAGGGAAACAGGTTTCTGTTGAGAAAGAGAGCATTTTGTTAGTAATCTTAAAATTCAGTGTTCAAAGTGTCTGCTTTAAGATGTCCTTCCTGACCTCCTAAAACAGTATTCCCTCTCTACCCGCAGCACAGACTGTGGCCTCTCCTTAATCCAAGCACCCATCCATGCCTCAGCAGCTGGGCTGCGAGAGATACTTTGAGGGCACCGATTTTTATCCTCATCTCCATCACGGTACTCCTTGCTATTCAGGCTTCCCTGTGTCCCTCCAAACCAGAATAGCTGCCTCACCTTCCCGTCCTCTAGAGGCCAAGCCCTACTGCAGTGGTCTTCAGTGGGAGTGGTGCTGCCCGCTAGTGAACTCCACTGGAGTGTTTTTTTTTCACAGTAACTGGGGGCATTCCTGAAAAGGGGGTAGTGTGTGTAGGGGCACATGCCAGGGCCCGGCCATTCATTCTGCTAAGTGCGTCAAGTCCTGAACAATAAATGGTCTCAAAGCCCTCACACTTTCCAATGTTGTATGACATACCTGTAGAGGAAAACCTTATATATAATTACCTGCTCCTCCAACCTAAGTGTCCATCAGTAGATGAATGGATAAAGAAGATGTGGTACATATACACAATGGAATATTATTCAGCCATAAGAAAGAAACAAATCCTACCATTTGCAACAACATGGATGGAGCTGGAGGGTATTATGCTCAGTGAAATAAGCCAGGTGGAGAAAGACAAATACCAAATGATTTCCCTCATTTGTGGAGTATAACAATGAAGCAAAACTGAAGGGGCAAAACAGCGGCGGACTCACAGACTCCAAGAAGGGACTAGCGGTCACCAAAGGGGAGGGGTTGGGGAGGGAGGGAGAAGGGGATTGAGGGGAATTATGATTAGTACACATGGTGTGTGTGGGGGTCATGGGGAAGGCTGTGTAGCACAGAGAGGACAAGTAGTGACTCTGTGGCATCTCAGTACCCTGATGGACAGTGACTGCAGTGGGGTATGGCGGGAGCTCGATAATATGGGGTGAATGTAGTAACCACATTGTTTTTCATGTGAAACCTTCATAAGAGTGTGTATCAATGATACCTTAATAAAAAAATAGAATAAATAGAAAATTACCTAACTTAATCCTTTCCCATATCCTGCAGTGACCCTGTTTTTTTCCTCATTTGATGAGCCGTCCTACAGCTCCTCTGTTGTGTGTTCTCTTGCAGCAGCAATTTAATAAACCAAATTCTGTCCAACCATAAAAAAAAAATTACCTGCTCCTCAACTAAATCCAAAACAAGGTATTTTTTGCACAATTCGAACATACACTGTATTTCTAGGAATGCAACTACTCTGTAAAATGTGGGACAATTATTTTTTTGTTTTGTTTTGTTCAGAATGTTTCCAAGAACTGTTTGTTCATCTTTCTGGAAAATCACTTCACCAATGGCAAATTTTAGGATCTGGGTCCTTAATCACACACACCAGTATCAAGTATCAGTCTGAATGTATAGCTGTCTTATTATGGTGAATGTAAATTCAGAGGCAAGCACCTAACCAATTTGTTTCAGAGCACTTACATACTGAAATGCATTATTTTTATTATAAATTACTCTGTCTTTTTAAGTCATATTGATGTTTTGCAATTATGTGTGTAAGTAAATTCTATTTATGGATTTCATTTCAGGATAAAGAATATCATAAAACATTTGTTATAAAAGGAAGGAGATGGAGCTGATTAAGTTAAGCTAGATTTTGAAACCAACATCTATTCATGTAGACAATTTTTATTGAGGGCCTCCTTTGGGTCAGGCCCTGTGCAGGACACTGGTTTCTATATCACTTGATAAAATCACAGTGACATCTATTTGTTCTACTCACTTCCTATAAGAATAACCCTAGAAGAATGACTCTGAATTATCCTTTACAATTTGTGTCTAACTTATGCACTAATTCTTACTTACATGGATGAACTGTTTACCTAGCACCAGAATCTCTAGGCAACTATTTGCAATGCATTTGGTTTCAGAGGTTGGCGGTTCTGACTGCAACCCAGCGTGGCAACAGAGTCTAAGACGGCCTTCTGGTGGTCACACCTTTGTGTAATCCTCTCCCCTTGAGTGTGGGTGGGGCCTACCACTTGCTTCTAGCCAACAGAACACAGCAAAGGTTTTGAGCTGTCACTTTCAGGATTTGGTTACATAAAATTGGGGCTTCCATCTTGCTCGAAGACTCTTTTTAGTGCCTTCTGTGCTTGATTGTTAGAGGAGAAAAGCTGCCATGCTGGAAAGGCCCACATGGTAAGAAACTGAGGGTGGCCTCTGTCCAATTGCCAACTAGGAACTGAGGCTCCCAGTCTAAACTTCAAAGAACTAAATTCTGCCAATAACCATGGGAACTCAGAAGTGAATCCCTTCCCTGTTGAGCCTTCAGATGAGACTCCAGCCATGGCCACCACCTAGACTGCAGCCTTGTATATGGCTCTGAAGTGGAGAACCAGCTAAACTGTGTCGGGATTCCTGACCCTACACATACTGTGATACAATAAATGTGTGTGATTTTAAGTTGCTAAATCGGTGATAAATTTGTTATAAAGCAATAGATAACTAACAGGATGAATGGGATGCAGAACAACTTCATTAGAATACTTAGGGTCCTTCCACAGCATAGCTGGCATCTATCTAGACTATAACATGGCATTTTCCAAACTTACTTGTCTGTGAAAACTTAATTGTTCTTCATATACTTAGAGAATATCAGCAAGTACACACCTGTATTTAAGCAGAACAATGTTATCTTCAGTTGAATTCACCACTGCAAAATGGTGATCAGAAATTTGATTCCTATCACAGCATATTTACTTTAAAAAAAAAAAGGTACAAACAGACCAGCAATTTGTATTGGCTATTCTTTTGTGTATAAATGAATAGCAAATTACATATGCCTATCATTTCCATTACAAAGCACTTTCCTTACATATTTCCATCTTGTGAGATAGGTTTGGCATCTCATTTCCATTTGCTGTTCTAGTTAGAAACAGAAACAGGCCCTTTAATGAAGGATTCCTTTTGGCATCCACCACATGACAACTCTCAGTAGTGCCCAAACTGAGCTGGCCACTGGATTCTCTCCCTCAGAGGGCAGGGAATTTAAAGGAAGAGCTGGGCTCCCCAGGTTCTCACAGGGAACAACTTCCCTGTAAGAACCATTCCTCAGTTGATAGAGACATAGCCTTTCCCACAGCCTTGAACCACTCTCTTCCAAAGAGCGCACATTGGTTGAACCCTTCTATCTGGCCTGCCTGGTCTCTCCAGCATGAGCAATAACTCAGTACTTTCTCACCCAAAATGGACCCTGACCCTGACCTAGAACTTGTAGACCAACAGCCACTGACACACCAAGCTGTTGTAGACAGTCTACAAAATCCAGTGTGCAGAGAGGGGTATAGACAATGCTAGAGGCAAAACGGCAACTCCTGTCAAAAAATCAAGTTCTTAAGAAGAATACAGTGTGTTCTGGCAGTTTCTTATAAAATTAAACATATATTTGCCATATGACCCAGCAATTCTACTCTGAGATATTTATCTAAGAGAAATGAAAATAGATGTCTGCCAAAAGGACCTGTAGGTTACAGCAACATTATTTATAATAGCCCCAGATGCAGATGTCCATCAACAGATGGATGGAGAAAGACTGTCATAAATTCATACAATGGATTTTACTGCCTACTTGGCAATAAAAAGGAACCAACTTGATATACACAACAACATGGATAATCTCAATGACACTGTACTGAGCAAAAACCAGACAAAGAAAGGTACATGCTGAATGAGTCCCTTGATATGAAACTCTAGAAAAACTCATCTACAGTGATAGAAATCAAAACTTTCTAACCAAAAATGCCTGGGGCCAGGGGAGGAAAGTGGAGATTGCCGAGAGGGGTCATGGGTGACGGAAATGTTCAGTGTCTGGCTTGTGGAGGTGGCTAGTTGAGTTATCTATTTGTCAGAAATCACCGAACTATACACTTGAAATGGGTGCATTTTATTGTACTTAAATATCTCAAAATGGCTTCAGTTAAAAGATACAGTGCTAACTGCAAAGGAGAGTCTTATTTTTTAATTATTTTTTTACATACATTCAGTGGGATGTCTCAACTTCTTTAGATTATATAGCTCAGCTTTCAGATATTAATGCATGGGAAGGAATCGTGCTGGGGGCAGTGAGCTGAAGCTCATGTACTCACAAAATCCTTCTCCTTTCCCCGGGTCCCTCCAGTTGCCACAGACCAGGAGCAGGAGCAGAAGCAGTCCCGTCCCCTGCACCAAGGGGCAAGGAGTTTAGGCTGTGCGAGTAAAGCACAGCTTTCTCAGTGCTCTTCACGGTCGTGCCTTTGGTGTGGTGTCTAAGAAGCCACCACCATACCCAGGGTCACATTATCATCCAGGGGTTTTATAGCTTTACATTTTACACTTAGGTCGGAGCCCCATTTTGAGTTAATTTTTGTGAATGGCGCAAGGTCTGTGTCTAGATTCATGTTCTGCAAGTGACTATCCGAGCTGTTCTAGCACCATTGGCTGAAAAGATGATTTTTGTGCCATACTCTTGTCAAAGATTAGTTGACTGTATTTATAGGGCCTACTTCTGGGCTCCCTATCCTGCCCCACTGATCTGTCTGTTCTTCTACCACTACCACACTGTCTTGATTACTGCAGCTTTACAGAGTTGCACTCTTCCTAGCCCCTTTGCCTTTGCTTTTTAAACACAGATGCTGCCACGAACGCAGGCTTTTTCCTAGTGCCGAGCTCTCCTGAATTCAGGGATCAGCTGCTTGTCAAGCAAGCAGTTTTGCCCGCAAGGGCTCTCTTTACAGGCACTTTCCCCAGCTCCTCACAATCACACAGCAACTTTGTGGGCTTTCAAAATGAGGGACATTTGAGCTGGAAGAGATCTTAGAAGTGATTAGACTCCCTCAGTTACCACATGGAGACACCAAGGCCCAGGGACATCAAGTTGATTCATTTCCCATCCATGCTCCATCCAGACCAACACTGTCCAAGAGAACTTTCTGTATTTGTGCTGTCCAATATGGTAGTCATGTGGCTTTTGAGAACTTGAAAATGGCTAGGGCTATGAGAATCTGAAATTTTCATTTTATTTACATTTAAACTAAATTGAAGTAGCCACTGGTGGCAAGTGTCTATCACACTGGACAGTGCAGATGCAGAGTTCTGACACCCAGCATCTGGAAGCCAAAAGGTCCGAATGGTCTTCTCGTGCTTACCTCCGCACAGCACTCCATTTCACTGGGTATTGGGGTGCTTCTAACCACCGAGCTCTTCATCTTATTCAAATTTCCCAAATATTTCCTTTTTCTGTTATTTGATCCTAAGAAATGTATTTGAATGACGTAACACCAGATATACATAGACCAAAATTTCTCAACAATTAGTAGGCCGTGAAATCAATTTTTGGCTCGCACCAGCATTTTATAAAAGATGTAATACACAAGGCAGAATTGAAAGTCTCAGCATGTATCACATTTAAAATGTTGTTTTGTGGAACTTGCGTTTCAGGCTGTGTACGTGGGGGTGGGGATATATAAGTGTGGATACCGTAATTTAAAAATTAAAAAACTTCTTTTAGTGGGTATTAATCAAAAACATCTTCAAAAATGCCAAGTCCATACTAGTAGATCCAGAGGTCCAAATCAGACCAAACTGGGAGAGAACGAATGGACAAACCTTCCCAGTGCTATCGAAATCTTTGGATACATTACTTAAACAGAAAAATTGGTATGAGCCAAGGCTGAACTAGCAAAGGACTAACTGCTAGTCGTTTCGTACAGACTCTTGCAGCTCACACGATGAGAAACTTCAAAAATGTTCCTTCTTTACAAATTTGGTATCGTTTGTTCTTCTGACCCTATTGTCAGGTTGCTATGCATTTCCTTGCTGTATCTGAGAAGAATGCAAAACAATCTACTTTAGCTTAGGTATATTTTTTGTTCCACATGTATTTCCTTTTATTTAAGTTCAAAAATTCTTTACTGAATTTATGAAAATTTCAAAGACTCTTCAGAACAGGATACAGCACAGTATGTACGCCTGATAAACATTATTCCTCATGTTTATTGTTACAGAGTCAGGCAACAGGGACATGTCCCTTCAGATCTTGGTACCCCCTACAAGGCTAAGAGCAGAGGAAGGGCTGGGGGTGGTAGGCACACTAGGGTGACAGTGGGGGTTGAGGGAGTAATCCACACTCTTTTTAAGGCCCATGTCCAGTGTTAGATTCTAGTCAGAAAGGCTAATGCTGGGTCCCTGGGGTGGGGGACTTTTTAGGAAATAAGGCTATGAACAACACTAATTTTCTTTATCAAGTAGCCATCAGCTGTCCCTGAAAGGCTGGGACACACTAGAATATTAGCAAGATAAATATTAACTCATTTAATCCTCCTAACAAGTCTAGATGTATACTATTATAAAGCTCACATTACAGATAAGGAAAACGAGGCACAGAAAGGCTAAGTGCCTTCTCCAAACAGCTAGTAAGTGGTACAGCCGGATTCAAACCCAGGTGGTTGACTTCAGCATCTGCTCTCAGTCACTTCCCGAGCTCCCTCTCCGGGTTTATGCTCTTTTCAATCTCTGAGCCATTCAGGTATTCTCCTGGGTGTTTGAAGGAATGGTGTCACATTAACCCCCCACCCTTTTTAAATTACAAGCTGTCATTTTCTCCCCTTTAGTGACTAGTTAGGCTGAGAAACCTCCATTAATTTGGATCCTGTCAGATTTGCTAAGAATCTTCACCTTGCCTATAGAAGAGAGGGAGATAGGTATAGGACAAACAACTTGCCAAGATCATAAAAGAAATTACTCACTATTCACTCCCCTGGCTTCGACCTAGGGGATACTATTAGACCTCAGTCTCCAATAGGTTTCTTTTCAGCTATTAAAGAAATGTGTCCTTTGCAGTTTGAGAGGCATATTCATCATATTCACACCAGTTCTTGGGAAGACAACTAAGTCCCACATGCCTCCCTCTGTGAAGGGAAAGGCTCATGCTACAGTTCACTGTTGAGAAAATGAGCATAAGAAAAACAGGCAACAGGTAAAATCTTAATTGTGTCTCCCAGGAATGCGGCAGGACCCTACTATGTTTCTGCAGAAGATGGAGTGACCCAAGGCCATTCTTCTGCCACTGCAGACATAGCCCTGGGCCAGCAGCTGTCCCTACCTGCCTCCTTTGCAGATAAGCCTCTGGTTTTCCATTTGGAAACTATAATTTTCAGCATTTGGATGAATGTTAGAGGCCAGCTGCCTCAATCCTTTCCATTTATAGGTGAAGAAAACTGAGGTCAACTTTGGAGACCACAGCACGTAATGCAGGGGGAGAAACCTGGTATGTTGGGGAGGATATGAGATGATTTCTGCCCCATTTCAGAATGGAAAGCTCTTCTATTAGTTTTGACTTTTCTCCATTTTCCCAACTTCCCAGAGTCTTGATTCTATTAGTCCCAAACACAGTCATTGTGCACTTTTTCTCCAGGCTCCACATGGTTCCTGATATGATTAAAGACTACATGGGCTCCAAGTCATCTCGAGCTCCCCAAACTCTCCTTTTCTCCCCATGTACTCTCATTTATTTCAGACTGTGAAAGGCGGGCCATCCCCATAAAGCACACAAGAACTGGAAAAACCTAACTGCTCTGTAATATTGCTCCATTTATAACAAGGGTAAGCATATATTGGGCCAGCCCTGTCCTAAGAGCTTTACAGCTCTTACCATTTAATCCTCAAAACAGTTTTGTGAGGTAGGAGCTATCATGATCCCCACTATGAAAATGAGGAAGCCAGGACACAAAGTAGGGACACGCTTGAGGACGCAGCATTAGTAAGCATTCTTAAGGACCAAGGAGTTCCACAGTGACTCGGTTCCTGATAACCTGTTTTTGTCTCTTTGGTGCCCAAACCATTTCATTTGGGATGAAAGTTACAGCTCAGTAACTTGGTTCACACATGGATCTGAGCATCCTATATGGTTTTGGGTCCCCAGGCACAGAGCTCCAGGCCAGCTGGGATTCTGTGAACATCCCCCCTGTCAGCTGCTGTCCACAATCACTTCTCATCTCCTTTGAGAGGGCCTGCTTCTAGGGTCAGGGCCTCATACCCACTCCCCAGTCCACTTTGTTATTTTCAATCCTTTGTGTGTTGAGAAATCAAACCACTCAGCAATGACATTCTGAATTTTCTAAAAGGTATAATAAATATCTATTAGCTTCATTTCTTTCTGACTTGTAGTTCCACATTGAAAAAATAAATAGGAAATCATGGCAGAGAGCCTGTGGGAGTTCTGAGGCACTGCACTAAATCAGCAGAAACCTTTCCTACTCCTTCCAGATGTTTAGGTTCTGGGATGTTACCAGGTAGGGCCTGCAGGATAACTGAGGTGTTGAGTGGTGGGGTCGCATTTCATCCATGTGCGCACGGGTAAAAAGGGCTGCACCCTGCCTTTGCCAAAAAACATGCCCGGAGTCACACAGAACTGACACTGGTGAGGCTTCTTTGAAGGAAACAATTTTGAAATGTTTACCCAGAGACTCCCTGGACCCAAGAAGCACTTCCACATGTCTCAGGACTCACTTTCCTCTTAGAAGTTGCTTAGTGCGAAAGTCAAATGGGCGCAGCTTCATACACACTTTCCTTCACGGAAGGGGCTCCACTCCTCTGCTTAGAGGAAGTAGGCATCTGCCTTGACCCCATCACGCCCTTCCCTCGGCCCAGGACAAACATTTCTAAGACAGTCAGACTAGACCAGCAGCATAGTATCATGACTATGGCATGTTGACTCGGAGAGGGGAGACTGGGAGAAAGACAGCCCTGTGGGGACAAGATCTAAAATTCTTCTAATCCCTCTTTTGATAAACCACTCAGTGACCTTGAGCAAATCATTTAATCTCTGTCTCAGTTTCCTCAGAAAATAGGACCATCCCACCTGCCCCACCTTTATCCTTGAGTTACTGGACTAAATGAGGTTGCTGTTGGAAGCATTATGAAACACTACCCATTGCCAACAAGCCAGACACAGGTTCTCTCAGTCCTTCCCTCTATCTACAGGCCCAAGTCACTGGCAGGTCACCCCTACACTGACGACTGAGCCATGATGCCGGGTCGCTGTTCACTTCAGAAGCAGGCACAGAAGGGGCTTGGATCTAAAGCCAGAAAACCATAATCAAGAAATAAGATGTCCCATCTGGGTCTGGTGGTAATATGACATGGCCCCCTCATAGCCTGCCCATTGTTTGGCCATTTCCCATCTCCTGAGCCTCCCCTGATGGGGTACCACCAGCAGGTCACAGCTGGGAATCCAGACTCCCTTCCCTGGGCTACTGATCCCTGCAAGAAAGAACCCTTCAACCCATAACCAGCTTCCCTCCCAGATACCTGACTGACACGCTGAAGTCAGCAGTAAGCCAAAGGCACTCTCACACTTTGTTTCCAGCGCCCACCTAAGAGTCCCCAAACTTTAAGGATCTCTAAAGACTCCATATCGAGATGCCAAGACACTAAACAAAGAAGGCTGTGATCTCATCATAGCCTTAATAAGCCACCTTCCCTGCCTTTTTGGTAAGAAGTTTTGGTAAGAACTTTTTGGTTCCCCTCATCATTTTTTTTTCCCAACTGCAAGAGCCTTGGACTTTTGCTGTTGTTACAGTTTTAAGTGAATAGTCTCTCTCTTAAGTGGCAGATGGTTATCACATTTTCCAGAGGAAGAAATTCAAAACAGTAGGAAGTCAAGTCACTTTGCCCAGAGTTTGCTGTTTCTCAAAGCCTCAGCAATGAGGAACTTCGCCTCAGTGATTCAAGACAAAGCATACCTCTGAGGCTCCAAATCCAGAATTATCGGAAACTCAGAGGGGGAGCCGGCTGAGGTCCTCACTCAGCTGAACCTAGCCAGGTCAGTAAATGCCTCCAGGCTGCATTTCTGCATCTGTGAACTCTGAGCTAATGGAGAAACCAAGGCAGGCTGAGGCTTTGGATAATCCACAGAAACTACGCTATGTCTCAGGTGAATAAAATGCCACTTCTAAGGGTCACAAAATGCAGACAAAACTAAATGGAGATAATTTTCTTTCCCTCTCTAGCCCTCAACCTTCCCACAAACAAGGCCTCTTGAAACTCACAATACTCTACAGTGGTCTCTACTATGGAGCGGGCAGCAACCTGTCCCAAACCCCCAGGAAAGGTGTATATCTGGGCAATGGGCTCCACACAGCCAACTCCAGCCTTGGGATCCTTAGGTCCACTGACAACCCTTCAAAAAAAAAATTGCCAGGTTCCTCCCAAGCAAAGGGCTGAAAAACAGGGAAGGCCACGAGGTATAGGCGAGGATGGCTCTGAACAGGCAACATTTACTCAATGCTGCCAGAAGCTTTCAGGCACTGTGGGAGAAAAGGGGTGAAGAGATTGGGGCATGGTTGGAACGTTGAGGGCAGCCAGAAAGTCTAAGGCAAGAAGGCTGCCTCTTACCTAACACTCCTACCTAAAGGGAGGCTGGTTCTTGCTTAAAGATGCAGCCCTGCTCCTTGAGATTGTCCGGTGCACCCCGCTGATGTTTACAAAGGTGAGGCCAGCATTCAAAGAACCCAGACGTTATTTTGACATTTTAAAAATGTTAAAGGCCATCACAGCAGCCAATTAAGGAGTATATGAGAGTGTGCGTGCGTAAGTACTGGAGTGCATTAGAAAGCTGGCGTCTCCCACTGTGCGCTCAGGTGAGGCGGGGAAGAGTTACCTGGCCAGGTCGAGGAAAGAGTCCACTGTCTCTTTGGGAACCGGAGCGGGCCCAGAATCCTCCAGCCCCAGGTCGCTGGACTGAAGCGTCTGTGCGCCAGACCCAGGCTTGATGATGAACGCCAAGGCGACAGCAAGCGCAGAGGCGCCCAGCGTAGTGAGGCCGAAGTAGGCGATGGCGATGCCGCCCAGGCGCCCAAGAGAGCTGGCATCGAGGGAGGCGGCGCCCGACACCAGGCTGCAGACCACCAGCGGCAGGATGATCATGCGCAGCATGCGGAGCAGCATCTCGCCCGGGAAGGCCAAGTAGGTGACCTGCGTGCGGCTTAGTCCGAGCCCGCGCAGCGCCGCGCCCAGGCCGGCGCCGGCCAACACCCCGGACACCGTGAGCAACACCAGCGCGTGTCGCCGCAAGAAGCCGGTGCAACGCCGCACGCGTCCCGCAGCTGTCCCGGACGCGCCAGGCCCCGCTGCAGGCCCCGCTTGGGCGCTGTCTAGGCAGCCATTGGTCTCGCTGCTCTTCTCCATGGCGCTGTCTGCGGCTCCCGGCTGGAGGAAGCGGGGGACTTGGGCTCGGGTGAAAGACAGGGCTCTCAATGAACGGATCACGCAGAGGGGCAAGGTCTGCCAGATGTACCCCGCGGGTTCTGGGAGCCGGCCCGCTGGAAGTCTCCCGGGCTGGGAGCAGGAAGCAGGTGCGGAGCCGGCCAGGAGAGGCGCGAGCGACCAGCTGGAGCCCGGGGCTGAGGGTATAGCACCGCTCCCAGCCTTCCCACTACCGCCGGGCTGCGGATGATGCAACGCGCGAGCCGCGAGGGAGGACGCAGATGGTAAGAACTGCCAACGCTGGGAGGGACCAGAAGCCCCTGCTTTCACACCCGGCGCCCCGCCCTCCGCGGCCGCAGCCAATCAGCGCCAGGGGGCCACCGCGCGCGCCCCTCGCTCTGGCCGCCGGCGCGGGAGGAGAGGAGGTCGGGCTGGGGGCGATACCCGAGGTCGCCAGGACGCGGGCCTAGCTGGCCGATCCCTGCGCCCGTCGCCGCCTTCGGACCCAGCTGACGGGGGCAGGCTCCCAGCGCCCGCGGGGAGGTACAGCCTGAGGGACGGCCCGGGCTCGTTGGCACCTGCCCGGACCGCCCGGGCTGGCCGGGGTCAGAGGGCCTGGGAGAACGTGGAACGCTGTCGCGTTCCTTGTCCTGTGGGCTGGGGGAGGGGAGGGATGGGGAGGGGAGGGATTCCCTCCAGAGATGCAGCTTTCGTGCGCACTCGGCTGGTCGTGGGCGCGAGAGCCCGCCGGCCTCCCGCATAGGGGCCGAGCGCGGCGAGAAGGCCCCCGGCTGTCCTTCCGCCTCGTAGTTCTCCTCCATCAAGTCCTCTCCTCCAAGAGTCCTGTGGGGTTGACAGCTGTAAAGCATGCCGGGGTCCCCAGCGTAGGCCCTGGTCCCCAGACAAAGGATGGCTAGCTGGATGAATGAACTAGAAAGGCCTTACCACCCGTTCATTAGGGCTGCCACAGAATCTCGCCTGTAAGTGACACGGGATCAGCTAGAGCCCGAAACCCAGCGTCTGGTCGGGCCACTCACGCACATTAGCGCGCTCGGAGGCGCATGGCTTGGATAGGCCCTGGATTGCCCGGCAGCTGTCTACAGAATGTAGTTTGAAGATGCCAAACTCTTCTAGAAGAAACATAGCTCTCTCTCCACCACTGCAGGCTGTGTTTTTACCACATCACTCCACTGAAACACACAGCCATTGGATTTTAACCTCTTCCATTCCCTGGCCCCCAGGCATCACGCGAAAACAGTGCGAACAGCAGTTTAACCAGCCTGCATAGATGGTTCTTTCATGCTCACATCTGATTCATTTCCTTTTTATTTCAACTTTTATTTGATATCTGCTCTGGTCATGGCCATGTAAAAGAAACCTCTGCAGAGGCGTCATTTACTAAATTTTTAATATTTTCTCATTCTGTTTTTGAAAGGAATCGTTCTTTTAAGACCTGTGAAAGAGGAAGTCTTCTTACGTGTGGCTAACCTGGATGAAAGAGGAAGGCAATTTAAAAACAGGTAGCACCGAAAAGGAGTCATCATAAAACGTCATAACATATTTGTGCAAATCAAAATGCCTTCACAAGGAAATTTAAAGAGCTGTCCAAAGCTTGAGACAGTGAGGATTTCACCACTTGAAGCCCACCAGCCAGCCATTGTTTGGACCTTGTAGGTTTTTTTGAGGGAGGAAGGAGGGCTTGTGTCAGGTGAAGAGCTATAAATATTTTTATCTGATTTTGGAAAATGCAGTTTATTTCTCTGTGTGCACTAAAAAGAGAGGAATTTCTGCAGACACACTCTGTTTTGCCAACCAGCAC
Source organism: Smutsia gigantea (assembly GCA_032199065.1). Classification (NCBI taxonomy): domain Eukaryota; kingdom Metazoa; phylum Chordata; class Mammalia; order Pholidota; family Manidae; genus Smutsia; species Smutsia gigantea. Next base: position 25,883 of record JAVSCE010000066.1, read on the forward strand.
TTCCCTTTGTTTTGACTACCACTTTTATGGGAAGAACTCTCAAATCATGCTCCAGAAATTGATTTCCAGTTGCTTGATGTACATCTTCACCTGGATATTCTGCAGGCATCCAACTCAACATGTCCAAAACTGAACTCATGGTTGCATTCCTCCAGCCTGCTCATCCTTCTGACTGCCCTGTTTCTGTTACCAACGTCACTGACTGCTCAGCAAGCTCTGCTTGAAACCTCAAAGTGACCTTTGATTCTTCCTTCTCCAGTGTCTTCTCTCATCTGATCAATTGCCACAACCCACAGACACTGCTTTCGCAATATTTATCACATCCACCCCTCCTCTCCACTCCCACTGCTACCATATGGGCTCAGTTCTTCCTCACTTCCTATCTTGACTATCAAAGTGTTCTCCTAGTCTTACCACTTCCAATGCTCCTCCTGTTCCAGCCATCCTATATTTCATCTTGCCCCAGGCCAATCATCCTAATGAATAATACATGTTAGGATTAGGTTCAGATTTCATCCAGCAGGGGATAAAAAAAAAAGAATAATGCTGTCCCTTTAAGAACACTTCCTAAAAGTTGCACACACTATATCCTTTTATATTTCATTAACCAGAATTTAGTCACATGACCTCACTTAGCTAAAAAAAAGTAATCTTTATTTTGCACAGGCATATACCCAGTTAAAAATCGGGGCCTCTGTTACTAAAGAAGCAGGAAAGAATGATATTGGAGGACAACTTTATATCACTTCTTGTTCAAAAGCTTTCAGTGGCTCCCGACTGAATTAAGATTATGCTCTTTATCCTGGCATTCAAGACCTACTGCCGTCTGGCCTGAGCTCACTCTCCAGGCTTGTGCCCTCTATACATGCTACAAAGACAGGACTGTGTGCTGCTTCCACATCTTCTTGCCTTTCCATCCGGTCCCAGTTTAGATGTCACTTCTCTCCCAAAGCCTTTCTTGATCCACTTTGCTCCAGTTCTGCTTGCTGCCCATAGCTTTGTGCTCTTCCTGTGCACCCCAAAGCTGTGTTAATTGCTAACCCTCAGTTGGGACTGGGGAACTCCCTGCACTGGACATAAATGTGGTGTTGAGTGGGAGAGCAGTGTTTGGGGTGCCTTCTGTCAGTCCTAATGCCTCTGTCATTGAACTAGCAACACCTCTCCCTAAGGAGGAGCTAGTCTCTTGGGCCTTCTTTCATGGACTGGCTGCTCTATAGCTGCTCTGCCTACGTGTAAAACAAACCAAAAAATAGGTGTCCGCTCCTGGCCTCCCCAACAGTTGGAAAGGGTTTCACTTTCTGCCTTCTTTTTGTCTCCTTCGTCCTTTCCCTAATCCTTCTCCTTTCACTCTTCCATTACCTTACTTTCGTCTTTTCATAATTTTTCATGTCTCCCACTTATAAGTATTTAGTACACACAACAAAAGTTTGATTCCTGTATTTAGACACCTTCCCCCATAACACATATGCTATCTCTGGGTTCTAGATGTGTAAGTACCAAATTGCAAAATACCTTAAAAGTGGTCTAGTCCAGTACCACTCACCATCACCACCACCATCGTCGGAGGCTTGAACCTTTCCACAGGTTGGAGTATTGTTCAGCAAGTATTTCTCTCTCCTTCCTCCCACTTGGACCGGAGTGTACTTCCTTACCCTTTTGACTTTGTGCTTGATCATGGGACCAACTGGGCCAATGGAATAAGTTGATGTGAAGCAAGCAAAGACATCAAAATATTTTGCAGTCGTGCAAAGGTTCCTGCATGCATGCGACTCAGCATGCTTCAGGTAGATGTTGCCTCTTCCGCCTGGCATCAGAAGAAGAGTGTGCCTGAACCTAGCTGGTAGCCCTGAGCAAGCCCAGCTGCCTTACCTCCTAAAGAAGAGTACCCCGGGCAACCCACAGACCCATGAGTGAGAAAAAATAAGCGCTGTTGTTAAACCCCTGAGTCTGGGAGTCATAAGTGCTGTACTTCTGTGGCAACAGCTGAATAATACAAATCCTCTCTTCAACATCAGTTCCATTTATGTGTTTTTACATAGCAAACCACCCTAGAGTGTAATGCATAAAATAATATCCATCTTCTTAATGCTCATGATTTGGTAGGCCAGAATTCAGACAGGACACAGCAGGGAGTCTCACCTCTGCTCCATGATGACTGGAGCCTCAGTTGGGGTGGCCTAATGGCTGGAGATGGCTGGGAAGCTCTACCTGGGCCATATGCCTGAGGCCAAGGTTCTGGCTGTCCTCTGGGAACCTTGGTTCTTTCCCACATTGCATCTAATGAGGCTGGAATGTCCTAGATGACCCTTTCATTCACACCAGTGGTGTCTGGGCTAGTGCAGCTGCAATAGCTGGGGCTAGCTGGACATCACTGTCTGTGTGGCTAGCTGGGCATCCTCACAGCATGGAAGTCTCAGTGTAGTCAAACTCCTTATATAATGGTTGACTTCCCTCAGAGTGAGTGTTCTAAGAAATCTAGGTAGAAGCTGCAAGACTTCTGAGCAAGCCTCAGAAGTTCTAGTACGTCGCTCCCTTCACATTCTGTTGGTCATGCAAGTCACTAAGGCCAACCCTAATTCAAGGTTGGAGAACTAGTCTGTACCTCTAAAGGGCGGAGCAGCAGAGAATGTACTGCCATCTTTGCTCCACAGTAACATCCTTAAAGCTTAGTGTGTGTGTGTGTGTGTGTGTGTGTGTGTGTGTGTGTGTGTGTGTGTGTGTTCTACACCAGAGCAGCACACAAAAGTCCCTCCCTCCAGAAGTGCCCTGGCTATCGTGTCTCTTTGGATGATTCTGTTAGACATTTCCTTTGGCATCATTTAGTTATGTTCTTAAATCCGTGACTGCATCATCCATCATGAAGAAAAATCAGTTTTCCTAATTAAAGCAATGCTATGGAGTTTTTACTTATGAAAGGATGACAATCATGTTTTCTCTACCCTGTCAAAGAGACTCTCACTCCCAATATACTTATGTATTGGTGAATAGTTTGTATTGTACACACATGCTGCTTTTGCCAGTAAGGAGGCTATCTCAGTTCTAACTTTACATTGATGACAGTTCAATATTTTCCATATTCTTTCACTAGAATTTCTAGTGTATCATTGGAATTACATAGCAGGAATTATTTTCTGCCATGAATGAACTGAAAATGGAAAATTGTATTCTTCATCACAGGCAAATTTGGATTCTAGAGTACTTCTTTACCTTACCGAGACATACCAGATAGTTTAACTAACAATTATATTAAAAAGGTTAAACTACAGTTTAACTCTTCCCATGTCAGCAAAACACAGCCTTTGAGAAAATGCAATGTGATTTTTTTAAAAAGAATATTTGCCTTTGAAATAGGTAAGATGACTTAGCACAAATCCAAAACAGGTTTTCTTTCCCATTCGTTTTCTACTCTGACACACCTGACAAATGATGATTACACCCAGTGCCCACAGCCACGGGTAGACCTATGCTCGGATGTAATTCCTGGCTGCCAACCTATAACACAACAGATTTTCCTCCTACTTAAGAATGTTGTCCTGAACAACTTAGTATTCAGTGGCATACTGGAATCAAAGTACTAGTGATGATGTAATTTGTAATCCCTCCTCTAGACTCCCCTCAGTATCATCTCTACCCACCAAAAAGAAAAAAGGGGCTATAAAGATGCCCCTCAAACCAAAGTTCAGGCAAAGACTCAGATAAACAATGTGAGTCAATAGTAAAAGGGAATTTGGTCAGAGTGGTAGTAACAGGCAGGATGAAACAGAAATAAGGTGTCTGTATGTTTTTAGAGAATAGCTAAAGCTATGTTAACAGACTGGTGAAATAGAGGCATCAAAAGAGGTGAGTTCAAAGATAGGAATGTAAATTAAGTTGGTGTCTGTGTTTTGTTCTAAGGGTAAGGATTTAATTTAGCAACACAAATCAGATGATTACTGAGTTGTTTACTAAGATAAATGACTGTGCAAGGCCAATAGAGTGAAATACAAAAAAAGGGGCACATGGATTTCTTGGGGAGCAGATTAAAATGCATATTCTTGAGCCTGGAGGATGGCCTAAAAGCTGCATTTCAACAAGCCAATCTTCCTATCTTCTGCACCTGCCTGCGCCCCTATGCCCCAACCTGATGACCCAATCAAAAAGTATTTACAAAAACAGTGAATTAATGAATTTAGAATTAAAGAGAAGTCCAAGATAAGGTCTAGAGGTAGACCTTCAAGGCCTGTCAATCAAGTCCTTTTTTTATTGAGTATTTTTAAGGTGAGAAGAGGTTGAATTAGAGGGAGAGGGATTGGGTAGAGAAGAAATGCATGTCAATTAGAATGAGTTACAATTCTCCCAAGAATTTAATATGCCTGGCATTAGAATTCACGAAGGATGAGAAATAGCCGTGGACCCCTGAAAAGACAATTAACTTTACAAGCAGAACACAGTGGTCTCAAAACTTGACACCCATCAGAGTTATCTAGAAAGAGTTTGAAATGATAGATTCCAGGCTCCAACCCTGGAAATGTTTCTGTAGCTCTAGGATAGGACCCAGTAATTTACATATTTTTTATTCTTACAGTTTATAGATTAATGTGATGTAACAAACAAATGCAATGGAATCTGGATTAAAAGAAAACTAAAGCACAATTCTGAGACGGAAAGGGAAATTTCATGTGGACTGTATGTTGAACTTCATGATGAGTTTCTTTGGTGTGGCAGTAGTGTTCTGGATAACAGGACAGTGGCTTATTCTTAGGAGAGGATGGGGAAGTGTCTGGGGGCAAAGGGTCACTTTCTGCACACCACCCGTGGATGACTTGGCAAAGAGGAAATGTGTGTAAATATAAAGAGGGCAATGCAGTGGGTGAGGCAAAAGTTAATAGCTAATAAAACCAGGTGAAGAGTATACGGGTGTTCACTGTTTTGTTCTTGAGACTTTTTCATGGGCTACAATTTTTTCAAAATTAACAAAACATTGTTTTTTGTTCACAAAGGAGAATACAGGATGGGGTTGGAGGAAGCTCCATCCTTGAATTGGTTGCACAACACATTGAGCAACTTTGTAGAAAGGCATGGATTACAGAAGCTTGGAGCAGTGAGAAGTTATTATGGGCTAAAACTGTGGTTTCCTACTCATTTTCCACTCTGACACACATGACAAATGATGATTACACCCAGTGCCCATAGCCACGGGTAGACCTATGCTTGGATGTAATTCCTGGCTGCCAACCTATAACACAACAGACTTTCCTCCTATTTAAGAATGTTGTCCTCCAAGTGATATTATCAGATCAATAAGTTTGAATTCATTCAAATTTGTTTTTTAAAATAATGTCCAAGTTTCTCTACTTTTGTGTGGAAGGAATTTTAAAATTTAAAAAGTCATTATATAGATAGAGATATAGATATAGATGGATAGACAGAGATAGAGATAGTAAGGTTATTTGCTATCAGTAACTGATCTGTTTTTTGTCGTGGGCAGCCACAGCATTGGGTCATTGTGGGGAGGAAAGAATGGCTTTAATTTGACAGTGAATGTAGGAAGTCTTTTCCAGTTTAAATAGCCTCATGTGGATAACTCAAGAGCCCCAGCATTTCAGACTTCCTCTCTATTAATTAGTGACTCTACAATGGTATGATTATAGGAAATTTTAAGAGAGGTCACAAAATTTTTTTTAATTGAGAAAGAGTGGTGCTTCATTTATAAAAATATGTGTGGACATTGTGGTAAATTATGAAGATAGTCCCATTCTCAATAGCCCCCTGTATCCTGACCCTTTGTCATGTTACTTCTCAGGATCCTCCAACGCAACCTGGCCTCAGTGATATGATTTTCCTTAACCAACAGGTATAGCTGACCCAAGGCTAGCAGAGGTTTAAAATAGGCTTATATGTTAGGCTTTTCTCTTGTGCCTCTTAGATGTAATTCCTGGCTACCGATTTATAACACAACAGATTTTCCTCCTACTTAAGAAAGAATGTTGGCCTGAGAATAAGTGATATTATTAGAATGACAAACTTTGAACTCATTCAAATTTATTTTAAAAATAATGTCTGAACTTCTCTACTTTTGTGTGGAAGGGGCAAAATGGGTGCCACTGCCATTAAAACATGCCCGGATTAGCCAGCTAGAGGATGAGAGGCATGTGGAGCACAGCTGAGTCCCCAGTCATCATCACAGCAGAGGTCACCCTAGGTCAACTACCGGCCAGTCGGCCCCAGATGTGGGAGTATGCCCAGACAAGTTCAGCAGAACAGTCTAGTCAGCACCCCAAGAAATGTGAGTCATAAACACTATGGTTTTGTGTCATGGAGGTTTTGTGGTTCTTTGTTATTGCGTTAGGCCAAGTCCTCTAAGAAGCAGATTGCAAGATGGATAAAACATACAAGAATTTGATTCAGGAAATACCTCTGTGAGAGAAATAGGGAAGGAGCTGCAAACCAGGAGAGCTCTCAGAGGCAATGCAAGCCTGACCCAGGTGAAGGAAAGAGGGAGGGAAGTTTGATAGAAAAAGTCCTAGACTGCCATGCAGCCTAAGAAAGCTCAGCAAAGCTATGGGGAACCTCAAGCCAAAGTCAGCTGACAGAGGAGTCTCCAGCCTCCTGGGAACAGGTCTGCTAAGCATTCCCACTACACTAACCCGTTGGCTGGGAGCAACGTGTGGGCAGCATGGCCTTGGTGCAAACTTGGCAGTGAATTTCAGATCACACTACTTGGCCAGTTACACTAACAGGGCTGTGGGGTGAGGTGAGGTAGAGTAGGCAGATTTGTAGAAACGTAAAGTAGAATGGTGGTCGTCAGGGGCTGGGGGCAGAGGGGATTGTGAGTTATTGTTTAACAGGTACAGAATTTCAGTTTTGCAAGATGGAAAGAGTTCTGGAGATTCATTGCCCAACAATATGAATATGCTTAACACTACTGAACCGTGGACTTAAAAATGGTTAAGAGAGTGTTATGTATATTTTACCATAATAAAAACAAACAAACAGGAAGGGAAGGAAATTCTAGCTCAGGTAAGACTCTGAATAAAACAGAAATGATATCAATATGTAATAGTGCCCATTAATGTTATACTGATATTTCAATACATGGTTTCATATGAATGTGTATACATATATATTGATTTTATATTATAATTGATAAGAAACATGACATATGGAGAAACTGGTATGTCAGGAAATATTTCATAGCAGAACAAGATTTTTTTTCTTAAAAAAAAAAAGTTTAATTGGAGAGTCCTAATGACCTCATGACCTTTGTTCTGATGATCCACTTGCTGTCGCTCCACTCCAGGCCCACGCTTCTCCACTCTAATGCTGGACTGAGCCCCATCGCCCACACTCCTTTGCCAGCCGGCTTCCTGTGGTTCTGGAGGCACTGGAGGAATGGGAATATGGAAGAAAGGGCTCCTTTCCTGCTCCTACCTCCTGCGAGGACATTGCCAGCAGCTGCAGATGGCTCTAGCTTCAGCTTCTGGCTTCTTTTCAAGTCCCCACCACCAGCCTTGCAAAGCCCTTCAGAGGGCCCAGCGTCAGCCAGGCCACATCTTCCTTGGCAGCCAGAGCTCCTATGAGCTGCACCACTCAGGGCGGATTGAGCATGTGCCTGTGGATGGAAAGGTCTGGCGCTGGTCCCGCCGAGTCCTCCTCTGACATCCTGGTTTCTAGGCACACCACCTGTTCCTTTTTGCTCCCCAGCCCGGTGTTAGCTGCTGGATTATTAATCTCTGGTTTACCAAAGTATTCCTTTTTTGCCCACCTCCACCCCAGCTATTTAACACCTTTGTAATCAGTCACCTGCATTATATCTCTTTTGATGGAAATTCCTAGTGTGATTTCTCTTTTCCTGACTGGATCCTGACTAATGAAAAATTTAAAGATAAACTACATCCATCTGTTAGTAAAGTGGTCTGACAGAGACACTGCCTCCACTCGTGCTCCTCAGAACAATCTGGTATTGATATCTAGAGCAACCAGATTTGGGTCTCTAATATTTTCTACCAGAAGGAAGCAAGCTTCTTGGAGAGTAGCTGATGCTATGACTCTGGGGCAGAGAAATGTGGGGGGGAAAATGTATTTGCAAAGATTTCTGGGACTCCCATTGGCCAGATTGTGATAAACATGGGGAGGCAAAAAAAATTTCTGGGCAAAACATGAGTATGTAATGATAAGCAGAAAAAGAAACTGAAGTATAGTATATTCAAGAAAAAGCAATTATGAGAGTTTGCAGAAAATGCTCTTCATGCTAGTGCAACTGTATGTACACCACAGTCAGATTTAGTTAGCACCAGGTACCACCAGGAAGATCCAAGAAGTAAGAGTTCAGCTTCACCCAACAAATACATGCTTGGGACCAGATCATCCTGGAAAGAGAACACTGGTCCTGCATTCCAGCCCTAAATTGTAATTCATGTATTCAGTAATTCAATTTCAATAAATATTTATTGGGTGCTTATTATGTGCACTATTATAGGCACCTGGGATGCAACAGTGAATAAAAATAACAACACAAAAATATCTGCCCTCATGATGCTTACATTCTAGCTAAGAGAGTTCAGCATGCCACATGCTTAATAAAGGAGTAGATGGTAGGTATGCAAAAACAGAAAAGGTAGAACAGGGTAAAATGGATTAGGAGAGCCAGGGGAGGCGGTGTGGTATTAGATTTGGAGACCTCATTGTGAAAGTGAGATTTGAGCAAAAACTTGGAGATGAGAAGGTTAACCAGTGGGTGTCTGGGAAAGAATATTCCAGGCATAGAGAAGAGCCACAGCAGAAGCCCTGCCTTGGAAATGAATAGTGTTGTGTTAAAGGAATAGTAAGGAGGCTGCCATGGTTGGAATGGAATTAATAAAGGGGAGAGTAACAGGAGCTGTGTTCAGAGAGGTGTTGAGAGAACCACATCCTTCAGGGCTTTGTATCTAAGTGAAAGTGGAGAGCTGTTGCAGGGTTTGGGGTACGATTTGGCTGGTTTAAAATATGTATGTTAAGAATAAGACTATAAGTAGATACTAGGTTAGCAGCAGCAAGACCTGTTGGGAGGTTATTATAATTATACAAGTGAGAGATGAGAGTGACTTAAGCCAGGGTGGTAGCCCAGGACATGGTGAGAAATGGTTCAGTTCTGAATTTATTTTGATTATAGGGCCAAGTATTTGCTAATGGATTATATACAGGATGTGAGAAAAAGATAAGAGACAAGGATGACTTCAGTTTCTGGCCTAAACAAATAGAAGGATGGAACTGACATTAAATTGAGGTAGGGAGGTTGACTGCAGGAGGGTTTTTAGGGGGGAACATAAGAAATTCAGTTGTGGACTTGTTAGGTTTGATATGATATCCTAATAGAGCTACTGAGTAGGGATGTGTGTCTGGAGTACAGTAGAAAGTACAGACAGATAAATATTAGTCAGGATGGGCAAGGCTAGGCTGCAGTAACAAACAATTGCAAAATTGTCCTGGATTAACACAACAAAAGTGGATTTTTTATTCACAGAGCTATGCTCCATGTCATTTTCACTCTGAAAATCAGACTAATAGAGGCCCTACTACCTGGATTATTGCTGTGACAAGAGGAAGAAAAGAGCTGGAGAGACTCATACCAGCAATGAAACGCTTCTGCCTTAAGTGGCCCATAACTTGCATTCACATTTCCTTGGTCACAGTTAAGTCTTATGGCCACAGGTAACCTCAAGGAGGTGAGGAAGCGCACTTTCTTCTGTGTTTCTAGAAAAAGAAGAATTAGAAATATGGATGAGCAGCTTTAATGCCCACAGGAGCTGGAGATATACAATAGAGAGTCATCAGCACATAGATAGCTTAAAGTCATAAGAGTGGATGAGAGGACCAGGAAGTGAGCACAGAGAAAGAAAATGAGAAGTTCAAGGGCTGAGCCCCAGGACCTCCAATATCCAGAGCTGATATATATAACAAATCTAAGATGGCAGTTCTGTTCCTCTTGGCTACACAAATAATTTGTAACTCCAGGATGACAAAATAAATATACAGCTTTGATACCTAAGTGTAAATTATGTTTAAATAAGTACAATAGCAAGTTTTAAAAATTTTTTGTGCTGTTTGTGTATGGTTTGTTCTTTATGATGCTTTAAGTTATTAAGTTAATCTGATTTATTTATTAAATATGTAAGTCTGCTTTGGTTTAGAAGAGTCACTTGAATAATAAGGAAGATTTTACTTTTTAGATTTGTAAGTCTGCTCTTTGGTGTTTGAAATTCTTGGGAGAATCAGCTATATTATACTTGGGACTGTGGTTTGAAATCTCTAGAGGGAACTTCATTATCGAATGTGTAAATGTGTTATATAGGGAGATATTAATTTGTCAAATGTATAAGCTTATAGAGAATAAATAAGACAAAGTGAATGTTTCTAATTTTAACACAAAAATTATTTAATTTATAAATAAAGTCTGTATGTTGATCCAGAGGTTTTAGAAAAAATTCATTCTATAAATTTATAAGCTAGTATAATATTAATGAAAACACAAGTAACATCTAGTGTTCTTTTCTACACACAATGACACCCCATAACGCTGAAAACCCAACCACCCCTCCTCCCCCTCCTCCTCTGGTGTTCCTCATGGTGGCATGGAGCAGCCCCGAGGTGAGCTTGGGGGGCCCCGTGGGCACTAGCTGCTCCATCCCTGGGGATTATCTCAGGGCCAATGTCCAGCCCCTCCTAGCTGTTCACGGCTGCCACTGTGCTGACTAGCCTCTCCTCCATCTGGATGGGTAGTCTTTTCTGATGGGTTGGTACTGAACTAATTATTAAACATTTTGAATATTGTTAGTTATTTGGGGTCACGGTCATGTTCCCATGCCACCTCCTTCAGTCTTAAAGTCACCAAACGCCAAAGTTCTTTATTTTGACTTGAGGTCTCCTTTAGACAGACAACTCTCCCAGCACCCCTGAGCTGCTTACGGGCTTGCGGGAACTTCCCTGTGCTTCTGGGGGTAAGTGAGCCAGTGTGAGATCTTTAAGCCAGGACTCTGTTTTACTCCTCCTGCTGTTTCCAGCACTGTGCAAGCCGCTGGGAGCATACAGACACGACTGTGCAGTGCAGGGACTTCCTGAACAGGGAGCCGTGTGGTGTGGTGCTCTGCAGGATGGCGTGGCAGCATGGAGTGGTGGTTTGCTGAGGAGGAGCTCTGTAGCGTGGCGGCTTCTTAAGCTGTGTGGCGGTACACAGTTGTGGTTTGCCAAATGGGAAAGCATATGGCGTGAGGTTTGTATCCTTCCCTGCTATTTGTTAGTTATGTGATCGTGGGCCTATAACGTAACCTTTCTGTGCCTCATTTTATCTTCTAGAAGATGGCAGTAAGAATCTCATCATCTTGCTGAGAACTGAATGAGCTATGCCCATAAGATAACTGGCACAGTTCCTGAGATAGTGTAAAATGCCTAACACATGTTAACTAAAACAACTACCATGTAACAGAGTGTTATTATTATTTTGTGTGGTTTATTTCCGTTACTTGAACTAGATAAAGTGTCAGAATAAAGAGGGAGGACAAAACAACACTCCAAATCCTAATTCCATCTGAGGAAAAAGAATTTAATTCTTGTTTGAATATTGCAAGGAGGAGTCCCGCAAAACCTTGCAATGCAGAGAGGCAGGCTAGACATTCTCTGGATAACTTGTCACATCTAATTCTTTGTTCTCTTTTTTTTCTCCCTCTCATAGTCTGGCCTGTGTTTCCTGGACTCTTGCTGCCTCTGAGGGTGCTGAGGACTGAGTCATCACTCTCAGGAAGTCATTTGCAGAAGAGAGGGTTTGAAAAATCAAAGCTGTACCATGGCAGGTCATCGCTCCCAGACAGGAAGAGGACTGGGCACTTAGCCCTGCTTGGCAGCTGACTGTGGCCCTTGGCATGTCCCCCCTGGTGGTTTGGCATTCTGCTGGAGTGGGCAGGTCACCCTGCACCCTCCTCCCACACCCAGGGCCAGTGCGAAGCTCACAAATCTCTCTTTTGAATCATTTCTATGTTTAGGCTGCCCAAATCTGCGCTACCTGGGGACACTGAGTATTATAAACTAGAACCAGATTCCCATCTTGATGTGAAACGCAGAAGGATTCCATTCAACAGCATATGAGGAATGGTTAAATCTGCCCAGGAGCCAAGGTCAGTATCAACAGTGGTAAATCATATTGATAATATACACCCTTCATACGATGTGATTAGGCAGCACTTCTGTGGTTTTCCTCCACAAACCCCAGAACTCCTGTCTAATCATGAGAAGAACATCAGACAAATCCCAAATGAGGGCATCCTACCAAACACACGGCCAGCATTCCTCAAAGCTGCCAAGGTCACCAAAAAGCAAAGTGTGAGGAAGTGTCACAGCCAAGAGGAACGGAAAGAGACATGAGGACTAAATGTGGCGCGTTATCCTGGATGGGATCCTGAACAGAAAAGGACATTAGGTAAAAACTAATGATATATGAACAAAGTATCAGTATTGGCTCATTAATTGTGGCAAATGGTTCATTAATTGTGGCAAATGCACCATACTAAAGTAAGATGTTAAAAATAGGGGAGAGACTTCCGGGAAGATGGCGGTGTGAGCAGGGCGGCAGAAATCTCCTCCCAACACTATATTTACCTATGAAAACACAGAAAATACATCTATTCCTAAAAGAGAGACGAGAATACACAGGAAAGTGCACAGCGTGCAGCTACACCCGAGAGGACTCGGCACCCCAAGAGGCGGGTAAGATACGGAGCCGCGACCCGGCGGGACCCGAGCCCTCCCCCACCCCAGCGCACCGGTGGGAGGAGAGGATCCAGAGCCGGGAGGGGGTGGAAGTACACCCCGCGAAGTAGCCAGCCCCAGGGATCTGCGCGGGGAGCGCTGACCCACATTGCGCAGTGCAGCGGGGATTGGAGAGACAGAGGGGCAGGATCTGAGCGGGGAACGCGCCAGGGGGCTTGCAGCCGGCTCCGGGAAGGGAAAAAAAAAAGTGCGTGCTTTCTTCAGCGGTCTTAAAGAGACAGGAGCCCAGCGGAGGAGCCGGATCGCCCCAGCACACTCAGCCCAGCAGGCTGGGAGTCCTGGGGAGTTTCAGACACCTTAGCTGGCGACTGAGGAAGCGTAGCCATACTTAACACTTCTCACTGAGATCAACAGCCTCCTACTCGTTCCCACCACTGCCAGAGTGATAAAGGGCCCTGCGGAGCGGCACAGTCACAGCTGTGGAATAGTGGGGCAATAGCGCCACCTAGAGCATTCCCACAGAATCTACGTCCGGTGGGCATTTTTTTTGTTTGTTTTTTTTGTT
>JAVSCE010000067.1:0-15000 GCA_032199065.1 Smutsia gigantea
AAAACAGAGAGTTCCAGCTGGTAGTGAAATACAGTAAATTACTTCATCTCCATAGTAAAAGTCTCTTTAACTCGATAATTGAAGGGATCTCTAGCCTGCCTATTCCATATCCAAGCATTCTACGATGGTATTGATCTGTTAACACGACTTCACTAATAGAAACCCATAGTTGACTCTCTCATTTAAGGGAGAAAGCTCTTGGGAAGAGAGACAACCATAGAGAAAATTCATAAATCTACTTTGTGCTTTTTGTGTAAATGTGAACTAAGAACCACGATCAACACATACTTGGAAAACACACACACACACACACACACACACACACACACACAAATATAAATAGAAGGAAGAAAATACATCCAGTAACTCCAGAGGAATCAAGAATGATATGTGGAACAAAGATCAGTGACAGTGCAAAGACTGCGAGAGGGTCCTGGGGATCATCAGGGAAATCAAATAATTAAATAACTGCTTTAGTATTAACTGGGTCTGGAGAGACCAGTTCCTTCTCTCTCCTCCTCTGCCACATATGCAGATGATAATGACTGATTTCTAAAAATTAGAAATTTTAAATTTCTAACAGTTATATTCCCACATTTCTCAACTTTTTTACTATTGACATTTTGAGCCAGATCATTCTTCTAGGGGCTATTTTAGGATATTTTATAACATCCCTGACCTATGCCCAGTCGCTATCAGTAGCAGCACCCTTAACTATGACAAGCAAAAATATCTCCAGATACTGTCAGTTGTCCTCTGGGAGGCTAGTTCACTTAAGAAACACTGGGAGTATTCAGAGAGATTTGAGAGATTATAATATAAAAGTAAAAATACATTTTTACTCAAGAATGAACAATTAGAAATCAGGACAGACAATATAAGAAATACGTATTTAGAACCATGAGGAAACTGTGTTGCCTTTTATGACCTACCCTTGAAATTCAGGTAGCACTTCTGTTTTCATAGGCATGTGAGATTCAAAGGGAGGGGGCAAGCCTCCCACATCTTAATGAGACGGTGTCCAGGTCACATTGTAAAATGAGGGGTGGGAGATCTTATCTTGGGAAAGACGGTCTACCCTGTTAGCAATGTACCTGGGATGTAAGGGGAGGAGGGTAATGGAGTGCAATTTTGTAAATTCCTCATCTTTTATAGTAGCTAAGCAATAGTTACATTCTACATAAAAATGCAGGAGCATATTATTTAAAGTCGCAACTGTAGTATTGGATGATGTAAACAGTGGAATCTGCCAGTTCTGGGGCGCCTCTGAAGTTAGGGAATGGGACAGTGGAGTTTTTCTTTTTTCTTTAACTCTGCCAACATTACTCTTTTAAAATGTTATATGAATTTTTATCTGGGTATAGAATAGAATAAATTATATGAACTTTCATTAACATAGTTTTATAAAATAGAACAAAAATAAGACAAGGTCCATATTTAAAAATTACAGCCATTTATTTCATCCCAAACAACAAATATTCATTGGTCTCTAACTGAATGCTTGTCATGTGCCAAGGTCAGGATATCTTAAGTACAGTCACAGTGCTAGGACAAAAGTTAGCATTTATTTGGCCTAATCTCATCATTTTTGCAGTGGGAAGCTGTATACAAGGGAAGGTACCTGCTTTGCCCAGCACCCAGAATTTTTTGATAGTAAAACTGTTATAAGTACAGTTTTAAAGGTGCCCCCCAAGCTTCCCTTCTCTGAGTTATTTAATCAAACCCTCATCTAAGCACTACTGTTAAGGGACTTTGCAGATGAAATTAAGGTTGCTAGTCAGGTGACTTCAAAATAGGGAGCTTATTCTGGATCATCTGGGAGGGCCTGGTTTAATTACCCGAACTCTTAAAAGCAGAAGATGAAGACAGAAGAGCCAGACAGAGAGGTATAGCAGAAAAGGAAGGCTGGAGAGATGAGGCAGGAAGGGGTGTACAGTTTGAGAAGGGCTTGGCCAGTGTTGCTGGCTTTGAAGATGTAGGAAGGGGGGCTGGAGCCAGAGAATATGACTGGCCTCTTGAAGCTGAGGTGACCACCAGCAAGAAAATAAGGAACCTCAGTCCTACAACCAGAGGAAACAACCTGAGTGAGCCTGGAAACAGATTCTTCCCCAGAGCTTCCTGGCGAAAGCCTGTCCTGCTGACACTTTATTACAGCCTGAACTCAGAGCAACCAGCCAATCCATTCTAGACTTCTGACTTACAGATCTCGAAGATAATACATTTTTGTCCCTTTAAGCTTGTTACGGTAACAATAGCAAAGGAATACAGCCTCTAAAACTGGAACCAGGTTCTTCTGACACTTCATTTTGTTCTCCTTTAAATGGACAAAATTTGAAGAGACAGTTGTCATGCACAGAGTTTACAATTTAGTTTGATAGAAAAAAAACCCACATATATATCTGAAAAGAAAATACCAAATGTGAAACCAACAGCCCTTTACATGTCAGGCTTTCACTAGGTCACCCCAAAGCCGGCCTTGGGCAACAGTACCCTGTGGATGACCACTCACACTCCCTCTCTGCTTTGCTTTTATTTCTGCTTTTCCCACTCTGGTTTCTATGCATCTATGTTCTGATATGTCTTCTAGTCCCCTGATGTTGACTGACTTCTAGAACTTAGTAAAGTTATTGACTCTTAAACTTCCCTTATTTCAGTATCCCCTCCAGCTCTTGGTAAATAAACACTTGCTCTCTCTGCCCGTCCTCTGGGATCCAATTCCCTCCCAAGTATGAATATTTGGTGCAACAAGTTTGATTAAAGCTTCTCTTTTACAATTACGGCCAACATTCTTCAAAACGGTAATGGCTGGATTACAGAATGAGATTTTAAGTCAATCGAATATTTCTTAGACAAGTTAGGTTTTCATTTGTGCAACTGGCATTTTTTAAACAGAGTCACACTATATAGATCATAGACACTGCAATATATGCTTCAGGACAATCTATTTTGGCATGATTTATAGTCATGTCTACATTTTAGTACTGTGACTGTGTGTAAATGTGCAAAAGTAAATATATCATGTGATTTCAAGTCATCAGTCTTCCAAGTTTAAAAATGAAAGACTAATTTTTTGATTTAAGCCAAAATCTGTACATTGTTCAAATTCTCACAATGATAATGCTGTGTACATAGAAAAAGCAAGTTGCTATGGGTTTTATTAACAACTAGAATAAATACCATTAATAAATAACTCAAAAAAGCTAAGAAAAAAGGTGTTAAATGTGTGGGACTCTGCTATGTTTGAAAAGAATGCTGCATCTCCCAGCTTTTAGAAATAACTTTATACCTCCCTTTCTCCACTAATAAGCTTCACTTTGTTAAGTATCCTCCCCTAGTCCCAGTCTATATTTATATTAGTAATATAGATGTATTATTAATAACACATGCACAGGAAAGAAGGTTGTGTGGAAAGCAGTTTTTAAAAAGTGCAAGTGTGTGGTCCAAAAATGTGTACAACATTAGTTATTTTTCCCTCTCTTGTCCCATTTCTCCCCTCAGCCCCCCACCCCCTTCCTTCTTCTCCTATTACAGAATTCCTTGGAGGTAGTTCAAGGGTAAAGGAGCGCCTGGCACTTCCTCCTAACTCCTGGTGATTTCACAGTCATTTATATGTTACACCTGAATTAATTTAAAGTAATTTAATCATTTAGAAGGGGAGCAAAATGTAATTCATTCCTTATTATTAGAGACGTTTTTCCTTGGTTCTGATGCTTCTTTAGATGGAAATAGACTTCTTCCTTCGACCTCTTCTCCCAAGGAACAAAATAAGATACACAGAAAACTGAAAATTACTTCCTCCGTTTGTAATGTGAAAGAGTTCCATGAGAATAAGGAGTTAAGAGTTTGCAGAATCTATATTAATGCATTTGGACTGGGTCCCAATCAATAGCATAAAGATTCCAAAACATTATGGTCTGATTCTTTGTTTTGTGTTTATTTCTCCCCTCCCCATCCTGCCCCAGTAAATCACATGGTTGAGACTGAATGAAATAACTCATTGTTTTTCCATGTGAAATTGCACCCATCAAAAATTTTCTGGTACTTAAAAAACTTTAAGCTGGTTTGCTATCCACACTTAGAATTAATATTTCACTGATATTCATTCTGGTTAGTTATATAGATAACTGATAATTTTGAAGAAATAAAGATGATCCATTATTTGCTATTTGTTTCAGGATTTTATTCACCTAAAAGGTTATTTTAACTGATCTCTCTGAGTTAATAAAGTACATGATCTTAGGAATATTGTAGGTAATTAACATTTTCATTGCTAAGTTCATATAGAAGCATCCTTGCTAGAAGCATGGCAACTATATAAAGGAATGAGACTGATTTTTAAATGTCAAATTATATTTGGAATGAATATTATCAATCAAAAATTATTTTCATTGCCCAATCAAGTCCGTTTGAGTAACTTCAGCAGTAAAACATATATACTCTTTAAGAATGTGTTTTCTTTTGAATAGTAGACTAAGAGAAGTGGAATCCAAATTTGGAGAATAAAATTGGTGGTCAAATTTATAATGCTGTTTGAGGTAAAATTAAGAGATGAGAATGATTTTCTTTTGTAATTATGAACTATCCCTAGAGATATCTAACACCATGGTTTTAAATATAAAGATTCTTAAGACTGACACTACAGAGGGCAACATACAATTGTGCAGGGTCTATGAATTCTTTTGATTTAATTAACTTAAGGCAACATTTATAGTATTTTATATTGTAGTCATTTTTAAACAAGTCAAACTATAAAACCTTTTCCTTCTCTAAAAATGTACGTGGAATAGAATTTACCTCTCAATTTAGAACATATGTTTTTAATATAAACAAATGACATAGTTCTACATGGGTAAATAATTTAACTATTTAGAACTCATTTCCTTTACTTTAGCTGCAAACAGCTCACTGAATTACATAGGTATAATTATAGTTCTTCCCCTTGATTCCTTTCTCTGTATGCACATTTAACAACAGAAATGTTGTAATATAGCATTTACTAGAGTATTATTGCAAAGAAAACCACTTCCATAGGACATTAATGTGTGTTCAAGAAAAAATAGATTTGATCTCTATAGTTGAGAAAAACTGAAAGAAATTTAAATAGGTGTATTTACTGTAGGAATTCTGAGAGCCTTTTAATGGGCTGGTATGCACTTTGGATTTCTATCTAGTAAGAAAATGTGGTATTTTACATCACAGAAGAATATTTAGCAGTGTATCTTTTACCACAGACTTTCAAGGTAAACACATGAACACTTAAAAATCATTGTGGTAAAAATAACGATACTTAAAAATCGAATGAAACTTATGTAAGAAAGAGAGAGAGACCAGGAGAAAGAGGCCTGAGTCTGCCTGAGGAAGATGGGAAATTTTATTCAATGGTTGATGTATCTGCTGACTATCAAAACATTTGGCAGAGAAAAGAAAGAAGACTTTTCACATAGACAAATAGAAGTGTTTTTGCAAAGTTTGGAACAACAAATGGCCTACTTCCATAGTTACAAAGTTCATGTATTAGAAAGTATTCATCTTTCTAAATTCATTTCCCTTCTGTTTAGAAATCGAGTCACTCATATAGTCAGTATAATATACTATTTAATAACTGGAATGTCAAATATTGAGAAACCAGTTAACATTTGCAAGCTCCATGCAAGTGATTAGAAACTCAGGTTGAAGAAAGAACCAAATTATTCAGAACAATTACCTGACAAAGCTGATATAAGAACACACATTTGTATAATTAAAGACATGGAACTTCAATACTTGTGTAGGTAACCTGATGACTGATATTGATCTTGCCACATGTTTAAGGCTAAGGGCAAGAAATCCAAATTTAGTGTTTCATGTGATAGCAGGAAGATTTTTAGACCATTGATCTCTAAACTTTTAAAAATCATGCACTCTTCCCATTTAAATTTGTAGCATGAACGTATTATGTATGTATATTTATATATAAATGATATACCTAAATCACTGGAAGAACAAACAATAAACATGTAGTACACAAAATACACAATTCAAAATGAAATAAATTAATGTTTAAAATAATTAAATGCACATTTAAAAGTGAAATATATTGGTATGTTTAAGATTTTGAATAAATTGATAAACTTATTTGAATAAATTGAATTAATATTTTTATGAATTTTTTATTTATGAACTTTAATGGTAGAAACCATTTTATTCAAAATTAATATAGTAAGTATAATGTAATTTATTTTATTTTTAGATTTTTAAAAAATTATGTGTGAAACACCAATTTGAAGGTCTGTTCTGATTTTAAGTGTTTTTTTTTCAAGCTTGGTTGTGAACCTGTCAGCTAGAAGAAATAACTCTCAATGATATATAGATCCAAAATCCTTCCTGTAATTTGGCTAGTCAATTTCCATTTTCTTTGGTGTCAATTGATTTATCTTGCAAACCATTTTGAAGTTGTATCATTTTAAAAATTTTAGTGAATTGGTTAAGTATCTACTGAAAGTCTTCATTTTGAATGTTTTAAAGAGTCAATAAATACCTTTTCACAAGTGTTTTTTATATATGCATATATAGTATTTATAAGTAACACATTATTTTTTAGGTTTTATTATTTTTCCTTTGTTAGGACCTTTATTTTTTTATTGAAATTTAGTTGATATACAATATTATATTTGTTTCAGGTGTGCAACATAGTGATTCAACAATTATATATATTACTAAATGTTCACCATAAGTATAGTTACTATTTGTCATCATACAAAGATACTACAGTATTATTGACTATATTCCCTATGCTGAACTTTCATCCCCATGACTAATTTATCTTATAATTGGAATTTTATACGTCTCTATCCCCTTCCCCTATTTTGCACATCTCCCCATCCCCTCCCCTATGGCAACCAGCAGTCTATTCTCTGTGTTTATGAGTCTTTCTGTTTCATTTGTTAGTTCTTTTTTTTTTAGATGCTACATGTAAGTGAAATAATATGGTATTTGTCTTTCTTTGTCTGACTTATTTTATTTAACATAATACCCTCTGGGTCCATCCATGTCACAAAGGCAAGATTTCATTCTTTTTATGGCTGAGTAATACTCCATTGTATATATCTGTACTACATCTTTTGTATCTAGTCATATATTGATGGACACTGGTTGCTTCTATATCTTGGCTATGTTAAATAATGCTACTAAAAACACAGGAGGGCATGTATCTTTTTGAATTTGTGATTTTGCTTTCTTTGGGTACATTCACCAAAGTAGAATTGCTGAGTCACATGGCATTTCTATTCTTAGTTTTTTGAGAAACATCCATACTACTTTCCATACAGACTGCACCAATTTACATGTTTACCAGCAATGTATGAGGGTCCCCTTTTCTCCACAGCCTTGCCAACCTTGTTATTTCTTGTCTTTTTGCTAATAGTCATTCTAACAGCTGTGAGGTGATGTCTCATTGTGGTTTTGATTTGCATTTCCCTGATGATTAGTGATATTGAGCATTTTTTCATGTGTCTGTTGGCCATCTGTATGTCTTTTTTGGAGAAATGTCTATTAAGATCCTCTGCCCACTTTTTAATAGTATTATTTGTTTTATTTTGATGTTGAGCTGTATGAGTTTTTAAAATATATTTTGGATATTAGCCCCTTATTCAATATATAATTTGTGAATGTCTTCTCCCATTCAGTAGGTTGTCTTTTCATTTTGCTGGTGTTTCCTTTGCTGGGCAGAAGCCTTTTAGTCTGTTGTAGTCCCACTTGTTTATTTTTGTTTTTGTTTCCCTTGCTGGGAGATGTATCCAGAAAGAAATTACTGATGCCCATATTCAAGAGTTTACTATGTTTTCTGCTAGGAGCCTTATGGTATCAGGTCTTATATTTAGTTCTTTAATGCATTTTGAATTTGTTTTTTATGTATATTATTTTTTACCACATCTCATAATGATAAAAACATTTTCTAAAATGAATTTTCCAAATTCTCTCTCACGTTCTTTCTATAAACATTATCCTGAGGGTCACATACAAACATTTTCTTTATCTTGAAGATTCCCACCACCCACTCTACATGTCTTTGACATATAAATACTGACCAGTTATCATTACAGAAAAGGTCAGCAAATTTAGAATACTTGTCTTTTTTGTAACAAATGAAAACAAAAGCAAAACTGAATTCATTCTTATATTCTTTTTCTCTTTCTCTCTCTCTCTCCCCCCACTTTTTTTTTTACTTGTTTGTGGGGGATAATTTTTTTAAATTATGAAATATATATACAAAATATATACATATGTATAAAAACATATATACAAAAGTAAATGAAAATGTATAATTTGAAAACAATAGAAATGTATATATCCATATAGCTGCTATCAAAATGAACTAATAGAATGTTATCTAGAAGCTCCTTATCTACTACTTCACTAGCCCTCTTAATGCCATTTCTCATACCAGTTAAGCATCGTGCTGAATGCACTTGCTTTCCTTACAGATTATTTATTTTTACAGTCTCATGGGCACTTAGTATGACAAATGGCAGGTGTTAAATGGTATTTCTTTGTGGTTTTAATTTTCACTTTCCTGATTAGTATGAGATTGGGCATCTAATAAGCTTAGAGACATTTCTATGTCCTTTACTGTGAAATTCCTGTTAATTTATTTTAGATGTGGTAGGGGAGTATTTTATGCTTTTTTACTGATTTGGGGAATCCTAAATATACATCCAGAGTACAAATTCTTAGTTATCTGAGTTGTAAATGTCTTCTCCCAGATTGTTGCTTTCTTTTTCACTCTTTTTGTGGTATGGATGAATATAAAATTCTTTTAACATAGAAAAACATATTTGCCTTTTCTTTATACTTTTTCTTACTTTTTAAATTCTTTTTTGGGGGGCAGTCAAATTCATATTCATCATTTCTTTTAAATATTATGCCACACAAGAACTGATGAATCAATGTAAAATACAAAAGTTTTTTCATGATCACCCTACATTTTATACCAAATAATTATAAAGAGTCTGTTATTTATTATAATAGGAGCCAAAAATTCACATAAGCAAATATCAGTGATCACTCTGTTGCAGTTTTGCCAAAAACAAGCAAATGTGATCTCAAATCTTAACCACTCAGCTTTGTGGCACTCTTTCCTGTGACCAACTCTAATGCTAGATATTAAAGGTCGGTCTCAGTGTCAGTGCATGTATTGCATATTATAAAAAAAATGAATTTCCTTTCAGGTTTGATCAAACTATAAATATATTACTGCTTTATTCCTGCACCTCAGTGGATTCAGATGGTCTTGTACATCTTGTTCAGGTTCAAGCACCTAGCTTTGGAGACCACTGTTCAAGACCAGTCACCTCAACACTGGGGCACACAGACCTCTGTGCCTGGGCTTATGCAGAGCCAAAAATTTTAAAGGAATCCATACCCATATCCTCAAATTCTATTTGTATTATTGTAAAAACTAGTCTGCCTGGAGAATGCATCTTGCTCTTTTCCAGTTTTCCAACTACCTTTCTAACTACCACTTCTACAACTGCCCTTGACCCACATCGTAAAAGAAAGACATCCCTCTCACACATTATGAATGTTACTATGATACATTGCTTTTAAGGGCAAAACCTCCCTCCAGGTGCCAACTTAAGGGACACTTATATGTAGGGGTTAGTAACTAAAAATACAATTATTCTTATGATTGGATAAAAAACATTTTTTGCAATTCAGGCAGCTTATTTTCTTGAAGTAAAATATTAAAAAATTTAAGTGAGCTGTAATATGGCACAGTTTTATGTTTATTACGCTGGTAACTTTCATATAAACCTTGAGAGAATACAGAAAAAGTTAGGTGATATTGCTATAGCTAGACTTTTTATTTCTATGTGTTAATTTATGAACAACCAAAGTGATTAATATAATTTACATCCTCAATATGAAAACCAGTTATATAATTTATGTTGAATTCTGTCTCATCTAGTGAAACAAAAATATTCATCAGTGTATATGTTAATTCTGGAATCACACCAATTTTATTAAGCTACTTCCAATACAATTTTATTTCTATGTTTAATATTTACATATTAAACATTAGGTATATAATTAAATATTAATAATAATTTTCATAACTGAGTCCAGAAGAAAATTTTCACAGCTAAAGAGTTCTAGTCATAGAAAATAATATTATTTAGATTTTAAATTAAGAGTTCTAGTCATAGAAAATAATATTATTTAGATTTAAATGATATATCTATATATATATCTCATATATAATTATGATAGGGTATTCCATATTTATCATATTTAGGTAATATTATTCTGTCAGAATAATATTGTTTGGGAGAATTAAAATGAAAGTATGATTTCAAGGACAAAATGGATGATGTAAGATTTCTAATTGTCTTTTCATGTGTTTTTAAAATGCATCGTGGTGTGTAGTAAGTAGAATAATACATTGCTTTCAATTAGTTACAGTTAAACCAATGATTTAGCAATTTAATTTCAAAATGTCAGTAATTCTAAACACCAAATCTTACCTTTATTGCAACAACTTAAGCTGTTGATAAAAAAAATCAAAGATATCAATTTAGAAATATGTGAAGATTTTTTTTTCAAACATATTGTGGCTTATGCGAACAAAATGTTAGAACAAGTAAAAAAACTGCATGGTATAATTCAGTCAGTATTTAGTAGCAAGGTGTTTAGAAGTATCTCATTTTTAGGGAGCTTACAGTAAGTAGGCATCTGAGTTACTGAAATGAAACATATCTGGAAAAGGCTGACTTAATACTTCTGACATTTCTTTCAGTCAAATGAAATTAGAAATTTGTAATGAAACAAAATGTCATTAATTTATTCATCTGGCCTTTATTTCTACTACATTCCACAAAACCCTACACTTTTCTAGAAAAAAGGAAAGAGTTGTTACTAGTGCTTATTAAGGGAAAATGTGTCTAGGCCTGCACAGTTTTTTTCACTATACTTTTACAGTTTCACTAGAATGTTTAAGCTTTTCATGGATAAACCAACTGAAAAAGTTCTCTACAAACATGCACTCAAACTTTTTTCATATATAATTTTGTATTCACTAGTACGACAAATATAGATTATACTAAATACATTATTTCATCTTCACTCATCCATCCCCAAGTATTCTGGGAAATGTAACTTTCAAATCTAATTCCATCTTTGTTCCACAGGGCTTGCTCAAATCAGACGATTTATAACTTGGTGCTTTTTCCCAACATGTTTGATTGGTACCAAGGAGGAACCCAAGATGGATTGCTTATGTGTTCACATCAGTTGATTGGTCTAAGGAAGAGCCTTGCTAAAGTTTAGCCCATCAGAGATTCTCCACATTCATGAGTGAATCTGTAAGAAGTTAAGTTCCAGACCTGTTGGCAGCTATATTTTCCTCCATGTGGACCAGAGCAGCTGAAGTCTTTAGTCTCCAGAGAGAGACAGATAAATGAAGCAGTGAAGCAATGAAGATAAAAACACAGGAACAAAGTTATGATACATGCTGCAACATGGATGAACCTTGAAAGCATTGTTGCTAACTGAAAGAAGCCAGATGCAAAAAGCCACATATTATATGATTCCATTTATATGAAACATCTAGGATCGGGAAATCCATAAACAGAAATTAGATGAGTGAGTTACTAGGGCTGAAGGGGGGGACATGGGGAGTGACCATTCACAGGTAGGGGATCTCTTTTTGGCCTGATGGAAATGTTTAGTGGAGGTGGTTGCATAAGCTTATGAGTTATACACTTTAGAAGGGTGGCCTATATGACATATCAGTTATATCTCAAGAAAACCATGATTTAAAAAAGTGAATGAAGCCGAGATTTTAGAGCAGGAGGGAAAAAGAGAGAGGTTTCATACCAAACAAGTGGCTTGTTTTAGACGTATTTAAGACTTAAGGGCTCTACTAATTCAGGCCACCGTAGGATCGTGCCACAAACTTTTCATAAAATAGAGTTGATTTTCTTTCATTTCAAGGGTCTAACGTATCATTTTTATTACCCTGGTTTTACATATGAGGAAATTGCGCTCGGGAAACTTACTAAACTTGTCTAAGACAAAGGGGAACTTATTCTACTCCATATCCTTATTTAAATTTACTTTGCTCTCTTTACAAATATAAATCTATTGTAACTACATTTTTTTCACTTTCCCTATTCACTGATAATTTAATTTAATTGCTTCTCTCACTTCCCAGTGTAGATTATTTTGTTCTTATTGTGAGTTTTTCTGCTTGTTTTTTTTTTCTTGTGCATTAACCAGTAATCATCCTCCATTTATATTTTTCACAAAAGGTACATTTTTTGGAATCACTTCATGACACACAAGTTCAAAGCAAGACCAAGTAGCCGAAACCAACTGTAGCTAGTTAGGAATTAATGTGAATACAATGGAGAGAACTAGGAAGCTATTACATTTTGAGGAATTGTTTCTTTCTGATCTCTTTCTCTGTGTTCTCTCCAGCCCAGAGAGAACACAGATCTCATTCCAGTTACAAAGATTATACATTTCTTATGTTAAACCAGGGTTTCTCAGTCTTGGTGTTATCAACATTTTGGACATGATAATCTTTTTTTTTATTGAGATATAACTGACATACAACATAATATTGGTTTTGGGTGTACAACGCAAAGATTCTATATTCGTATATACCGTGAAATGATTTACCACAATATGTCTAGTTTTGTCATCATTACACATCGTTACAATTTTTTTCTTGTGATGAGAACTTTTAAAATTTAATCTCTTGGCAACTTTCAAATATGCAATGGAGTATTGTTAACTATAGTCACCGTAATGTGTATTACATCCCCAGGATTGGATGTTTGGCAATTTGATCATCTTTATCCATTACCCCCATCTCCTGCCCATCTCTGTCAACCACCAGTCTGTTCTCTCTATCTGGGAGCTCATTTTTTTTTTAAAGGTTCCACATATCAGTGAGATCATTTGGTATTTGTGTTTTTCTGTCGGGTCTATTTCATCTAGTAAAGTGCCCTCAGAGTCCTTCCACATTGTCATAAATGGCAGAATTTCCTTTTTTTATGGCTGAATAGTGTTTTATTATATATATCATGTGATGTGTTTATACCTGTTTATCTTTATCCATCCATCTCCCTGTGGGTTCTTAGGTTGCTTCTATGTCTTGGCTATTGTAAATAATGCTGCAGTGAACATGGGGTGTATATATCTTTTTGAGTTAATGTTTCATTTCCTTTAGAAAAATACCCAGAAGTAGAATTGCTGGATAATATAGTAGTTCTACTTTTAATTTTTTAAGGAACTTCTGCACTGTTTTTCATAGGGGCTGCACTAATTTATATTCCTACTAAGAGTACACAACAGTTTGCATTTCCCCACATCATCACTAACACTTGTTATCTTGTCTTTTATTTAGATAGCAGCCATTCTAACATGTGTGAGATGAAATCTCATTGTGTTTTGATTTGCTTTTCCCTAATAATTAGTGACGTTGGTCATCTGTATGTCTTCTTTGGAAAAATGTCTTTCAGAACCTCTGCCCATTTGGTAATCAAATTATTTTGGTGTTGTTTTTGCTACTGAGTTGTAAAAGTTCTGTATATATTTTGGATATTGACCCTTATCAGATATATGACTTGCAAATATTTTCTCCCACCCAGTAGGTTGCCTTTTGATCTTGCTGATGGTTCCCTTTGCTGTGCAGAAGCTTTTTAGCTTGATTTTAGTCCCATTTGCTTACTTTTGCTTTTGTTCTTTTTGCTTTAGGTGTCAGATCAAAAAATCTTAGCCAAGACTGACATCAGGAAGCTTACTGCCTATGTGTTCTCGGAGTTTTATGGTTTCAGAAATTTTTTTAATAAAAGGGAACATTTAGAGCCATTTTAAAGTCTGGTGGCAGACTATTAGGCATACTATGACTATTAGTCATATGATTGTAGTTCATCAATTATCATCATTGACTCTGTCTTGGAAGAATATGAAACTCCACAAATTAAGTTTAATGGCAGTAAGAAGGTAGACACAAAAAGGCTCACTATATGGGAGGTAGAAAACAAATATTAACCATGCCTTTCTCTTGATGGTGGAATTACATGTGAGGTTTTCTTTGTATTTTTCTAGTTGTCTTTACAAGTTGTGTATCAGATTTTAATCAGAATAAATTTATTCACTTTGGAAGCTAAATTAAAATAATATACCTTTAATGAATTCTTTAATAAAAATATTAATTTATTTGGGAACTTTTCTTCAGTTTAAAAAATATGTCAATGCTCAGCTAGTTTTAGGTAAGGTGTGACCTGTGGACACTCATTTCTCAAGTGAGCATGAAGGGGGCTAAGCTCCAGTGATCACCTGGAATAAAAACAATAGATTTCCTGAAATACTGCGAATTTATTTAGTCTGTGTCTGTGTGATACCTGAGTAAAGTCAGTTCTGTGAAATCAGACAATCCAGGAGCCAAACTCAATAAAATGTAAAAATAATTCCCAAGAGGTTTTTGACAGTCGTGAAATCTAACCTGAAATTTCCCTGATCACCTTGTGTTTGAGGGTAGCCTAAGGAGATAGGCAAGAAAATAACTTGGCTTATATATTTCTTTTTCAAAACAAGGGAA
This sequence comes from Smutsia gigantea, assembly GCA_032199065.1. Lineage (NCBI taxonomy): Eukaryota > Metazoa > Chordata > Mammalia > Pholidota > Manidae > Smutsia > Smutsia gigantea. The sequence goes on from JAVSCE010000067.1 coordinate 14,588, forward strand.
GTCTGTTAAGTGCTAAAAAAAAATGTTAGGATAGGTCTCGTTGTACCTATTTTTCTTTCTTATTCATGAACTTATAAAGACAAAGTTCCAGATTTTCCATGCTATCAGTGCCCCTTAGAGGAAAAGATTCAAAATATGCTTAGGAAAACCCCAAAATATGTGTAAAATAAAATCACATCTCCTTACCATAACCTCCAAGACTGGGTGAAAATTAGTGCCTGTCATATTCCCTGAGCTCCTATGCCCTGGTTATATTGACTTTCTCTTTGTTCCTTGAGTATATTAGGCTCTTTCCACCCAGGACCCTTGCACTTGCTGCTTATCCTGGTTTTGCACAGGAAAATCCTAGGTTTTCCTATGATTGACTCTTTCTGAGCATTCAGTCTTACACCAGGAAACAACCATTTCAGGGA
>JAVSCE010000068.1:0-45872 GCA_032199065.1 Smutsia gigantea
GACATCCTTGTCTTGTTCCTGATCTAAGATGAAAAGCTTTCAGCTTTTTGCCACTTAGATGTTAGCTGTAGCTTTGTTGTATATGGCCTTTATTATATTGAGGCGTGTTCCTTCTATACCCATTTTGTTGAGAGTTTTTATCATGAATGGATATGGAATTTTGTCAAATGATTTTTCAGCATCTATTGAGATAACATATGGTTTTTATCCTTTTGTTAATGTGGTGTATGATGTTAATTTATTTATGAATATTGTACCATCCTTGCATCCTTGGAATAAATTCCACTTAGTCATGGTGGATGATCCTTTTGATGTATTTTTGAACTTGGTTTGCTAATATTTTGTTGAGGATTTTTGCATCTATGTTCATCAGGGATATTGGTCTATAATTTTCTTCTTTTGTTGTGTCTTTGTCTGGTTTTGGTATTAGAGTAATCTTGCCTAGTAGAATGAGTTTGTAAGTATTCCCTCCTCCTCTATTTTTTGGAATACTTTAAGAAGGGTGGGTTTTATCTCTTTAAATGTTGTTAGAATTCAGTTGTAAAGCCATTGTGTGTTGAGTGTTTTTGATTACCAATTAAATTTCATTGCTGGTAATCGGTCTGTTCAGATTTTTTATTTCTTCCTGGGTCAGTCTTGGAATGTTGTACTTTTGTAGGAATTTGTCCATTTTTCCTATGTTTTCCAATTTATGGCATATAATTTTTCATTAGAATTTTCTAATAATTCTTCATATTCCTGTGGTCTGTTGTGACTATTCCTTTTTCATTTCTGATTTTGTTTATTTTTGTACTCTCCTTTTTTCATGATAAGTCTGGCTAGGGGTTTGTTTATTTTGTTTATTTTCTCAAAGAACCAGCTCTTGGTTTTGTTGATTTTTTTCCTATTGTTTTATTTTTCTGTATTTTATTTATTTATGCTCTGATCTCTATTACATCACTCCTTCTATTAACTTTGGGTTTCATTAGTTCTTTTTCTAGTCTCTTTAGTTGTGAGTTTAGATGGTTTATTTGTGATTGTTCTTGTTTCTTGAGGTAGGCCCGTATTGCTGTGCACTTTCCATTTAGAACTTCTTTTGCAACATTCCACATATTTTGGACTGCTGTATTTTTGTTTTCATTTGTCTCCATGTATTTCTTGATTTCTGTTTTGATTTATCCAGTGATTATTTAGAAGTATGTTGTTTAGCCTCCATGTGTTTGTGGCCTTTCTTGTTTTCTTCGTATAATTTATTTCTAGTTTTATACCATTGTGGTCTGAGAAGCTGCCTCATAGAATTTCAATCTTTTTGAGTTTATTGAGTCTCTTTTTGTGTCCTAGTATGTGATCTACTCTGGAGAACATTTCATGTACACTTGAGAAAAATGTGTATCCTGCTGTTTTGGGTGTTTTGGGTGGAATATTCTGTAGTTATCTGTTAAGTCCTTCTGATCTAATGTGTTGTTCAGTGCCTCCATTTTCTTATTTATTTTCTCTCTGGTTGATCTGTCTTTTGGTATGAGTGGTGTGTTGAAGTCTCCTGAAATTAATGAGTTGCAGTCTATTTCCCCCTTTAATTCTGTTAGTATTTGTTTTACAGTATAGGTGCTCCTATGTTGGGTGCATAGATATTTATAATGGTTATAGCCTCTTGTTGGACTGCCCCTTTTATCATTATGTAATGTTCTTCTTTGTCTCTTGTTCCTTTCTTTGTTTTGAAGTTAATTTTGTCCTATAAGAACTGCTACTCCTGCTTTTTTCTCTCTATTATTTGCATGAAATATGCTTTTCTATCCCTTCACTTTCAGTCTGTGTATGTCTTTGGGTCTTAAATAAACCTCTTGTAGGCAGCATATAGATGGGTCTTGTTTCTTTATCCATTTTGTCACTTTATATCTTTTGATTAGTGCATTTAGTCCATTTACATTTAAGGTAATTATTGATATGTATGTACTTATTGCCATTTTATTAATTGTCTCCTGTTTTTGTAGTTCCTCTCTGTTTCTTTCTTCCTCTCTTATACTCTTTACTTGTTATTTTATGGTTTTCTTGGTGTTTTGATTGAATTTCTCTTTTATAATTTTTTGTGTATCTATTATAAGCTTTAGGTTTATAGATACCATAAGGTTCATGGATAGCTTCCTAACTATACAGCATCCTATATTAAGTTGATGACTGCTCTATTTAAAGCACAACCTAAAAGTGCTTCATTTTTCTTCTTCCTACTCCTCCACACTTTTTGTATTAGATGTCCTAATATGCATTTTTTGTTGTATATCTTGACTTACTTTGTGTTAAGTTGGTTTTACTACTTTTGTTCTGTTTTGTTTTAATTTCATATTTGCTTGGAAAGTATTAGTCTACTATCTTTTTCATGGGTTATTTTCACTGCTGAAAATTATTTAGGCTTAAGAACATTCCCATCTACAGAAGTCCCTTTAACATACTCTGTAATGCTGGTTTAGTTATAGATTCCTTCAACCTTCATTTATCTTCGAAATGTTTAATCTCTACAAATTTGAGTGATGATTTTGCTGTAGAGCATTCTTGTTTGAAGGGCCTTTTGTTTCACTACATTAAATATATCATGACACTCCCTTCTGCTGAGAAGTCTGCTGATAGCCTGATGGGATTCCCCTTATAAGTAACCTTTTCTCTCTCTAACTGCATTCAGTACTCTCTCCTTATCCTTACTCCTTGTTGTTTTAATTACTATATATCTTGGTGTTGTCTTCCTTGGGTTTCCTTTGTTAGGTGCTCTCTGAATGTCCATGATCTGGATGTCTATTTCTTTTCCCAGATTGGGGAAATTTTCAACAATTACTTCCTCAAAGAGTCTTTCTATCCCATTGTTTTTCTCTTCTCATTTGGTAACCCTATTATGTGAATATTGTTTTGTCTGGAGCTGTCACACAGCTCTCTTCGCACCCTATCATTTCTAGAAATTCCTTTTTATGTTCCTCAGCTTTGCTGTTTTCCTTTTCTCTAATTTCCTTCTCATTGATTTTTTCCTCTGTTTGCTGCAATTCATTCATTTCCTCCATTACATATTCATTTCAGTTATTGTATTCTTCAACTCTGAGTGGCTCTTTTTCAATTCTTCTGTCTCTCTGTTGAAGTCCTCCCTGAGATTTTCAAACTTTTCTGCTGGCCAGTGACCCTCTTTATTACTGTTACTTTGAAATCTTTATCAAGAATATGGGTGACCTCTATTTCATTTATCCCTCTTTCTGGTATCTTATCCTGCAGTTTTATTTGGAACATATTCCTCTGCTTCCTCATTGTGTCAGTATTTCTGTGGTTTTTCCTTTGTATTAGATGGATCCACTATGCTTCCTGGTCTAGAGAGTAATGGCTTTATGAAGAAGGTGTCCAGTGGTGCCAAGAAGTTCAAGACTCTTTAGTTTCCAGTGTCTGGTTCTCCTTTGCAGTGGTGGCCCAGTTGTTGTTGGTGGGCAATGTGTGGTGGCCACCTTTCTGTCTGTCTGCTAGCAATGGTCTATCTCAGTCTGCCACAGTTGGCAATTTGCTCCTGCTGGCTCTTTGTGAGCAGAGCAGCAGTGCCTCTCCTGGGACTTTTGTGGGCAGTGCTATCCACTGCCTGCCCTGCAGAGATGGTGGCTCTGCTAGGGCTAACTGGGTAGGTGGTATGGCCATGTGGCTTTGGGGTAGTTGTGCAGCAACAGAGTCTCCTGGGCATGCAGTGATGCAGCAGTGACAAGGCACACAGGTGTGCAGCAGCAGAGGGCCATGTAGCACCAGGTTGGGCTTCCCATAAGGGGGAAGCAGTGCTCAGTTCTGGCTCCCTCAGGCACCTCCTCTGTTTGGCTGAGACAGGGCTGAGGAAGCTGAGGAAGCCTTCTGCCTGCCAGGCATCAAAATCTCCCTTTGCTTTCAGGCAGCAAAATGTGATGCTGTTGGGCCAAGCTGGTGGGCAGGTGGGAAGTTTTACAGGGAAGTACCTCAGGGCTCAGCCACCAGCAAGGGGGATGGGGTGCTTGGAGCTCCCACAAGTGCCTGACCTATTGGGCCAAGAGTGGGCTGGGGAAGTGTTTTCCTCCTGCCCTTTCTCCTGTGGAGAGAGCTCCATCTAACTCTCACCCCTCTGCACCCCTCCTGCTGCTGGCAAGTCTTTTAAACTGCTGCCTCTATTTTTGGTCTCAGCAAGACAGATGGAGTGTGCCTGTCCTCCACAAGCAGCTGGAGTCTCAGCCTCCCAGAGTGCTCCAACTCTCCCAGGTGTCCAGCTCCACTAATCACTAGAATCCAATAAAATGTGGACTCATGTTCCCAGAACATATATCCAGGGCCAGGTATGCAAAGTTCCTGGGCACCTATTTCCTATCCACTATGTTCCTCTTCCTCCTCCCTGTGGCTGGGATGGTGGAAGGGCTTGGATCCTGCTCTGCCACTTCACCCTTCTCTGTGTGGTCTCTTCTTCAGCAGGTACAGGTGGTCTGTTCTGCAGTGTTCAGGTCATTTTCAGTGTTAGCTGTATTTGCTGTAGTTGCCTCCTTGTGTGGTGTGGGAGGGGCTTTCTGCCTTGCCTTCCTTTTCCACCATCTTTTTTCTGAGCCTTTTATATCTTAATAGTAAAGTAAATTTCCCACAGCTATGGTTTGCACTTGTCTTCATTTCTGTCAATGTTTACATCAGACTAGATTCCCTTACTTCCTAGAACCTGATTACTTATGATTCCTTGGTGTCCTATTCTTGTTCTGTACTACATCTACTCAAACACAGAACCCAGCCCATCTGAACAACCCTGAATCCTCATACAAATAAAACACCACCAGCCTAATAGGCTCTATTGGGGACTGGGTGGAAGAGAGTGATATCCCAGGTATACAGGTCATTTTGAACAAAACAATTAACATCATTGCAATATTTTCTGGTCATTGCTCCAGAGGGAGATTTCACTGTTCCTACATCAAATCCTAGTCTCGTAACAATATTTTCTCTTACCCTTTCCCCTTCTTTCACCCTCTTCTTAATTTTTCTATCCTCTTTCCTTTTAAAAGCAAAGCTGACAAACTTTTCTTTCTATCATACAGATCAGCCTCCTCCTCCCCCTCCACATCCCAGCACCTGCCAACACCCATGCTGGTAGGGAGTCTACTGCATTCATGGATTCTTACCAAAACAGGTAATTCCATCTCTCCTAGAGGCACTCTGTTTCCAACTATTAAAATAGTGATGGTTTTAATCCTGAATAAAGGGGTATATATACAATTTCAGAGTCCTAAGACACTTCCAAAATATATTTTTAAGTCATGACTAATGACAAATAAAAATAAACATAAATTAATAGTTGAAGTATTTGTCTTATCTTCTGTCACATGGACTCAACTATATATGATGTTCACTGAGATGTTCTAAAACTGTATGACTAGAGACTCATTGATTTATAATGACTCCTGAAAATTTCACTTGTACAATATCAAAAAGAACCTAAGCTAGGACTTTTTCAAGTCTGTTACAGATAAAAGCAACTCAGAAAATTGGGATTCTGAACAGTTATATTTTGTTGTAGAAAATGGAAATGGAAGCATATACCTTTGACCTTGGTTTGGAGTGGGGCTGATGAGGCAAAGAGGGTTTGTGTAACTGGAGGTTCTGAGGAGCCTAGAGGCAGAATGAAGAATAAGAGGGTCTTATAGCCCACAAAGAATGCTGGGAGCATGTTTGTAGAAGAGAATGAAGAGCTTGAACAAATGGTACCTAGTTTCCTTGGGCCAATTTATATGTATTCCATAATAGTTAAGAACTAAAATACCATTAACTTTTTACAGATTCTACAATATAGCAAGAGGATTTGAAAAGAGCTGTACATTGGAAATAGTGTTTTTTAGGGATTTAAACACACTTGGACTCTTTTGATTATATCCTCTATTTTTATATTAGCATTAGAAAAGCCACTCTAAATATGTATGAGATGACAATATCTATTCTAGAAAAGTCATGTGGTGAAATAGAGATATACATGTATGTTCTAAAAATGTATTAACTATAGTGGTTTAAAATGACTGTTGTGTCTAAATAATAAGTATTCAATGCAAAAAAAATAGTTTATTTTACTAAATAAGCCCTCCTATATTCAAGTTTGTATTTGAGATGCCTTTTAAATATGATATATAACAATTTATTTTTTAATGTTTATTATAAAATCTGAAATTATCTAGGCATAGAAAACATAATAGAAAATATTCAAGCTTACATTAAATAATTTTGATCATGTTGACTGCTACATTGAAATAAAAATATTAATGTAAATGTACGTGTTCTTTGGAAAGTTAAATATTAGATTTAATTTAATGTTTAATTTTAAACAATTTCATATAGCTAATATTTGCATGTTCATTCTGAGGGTTTAATCTTCATTATATATAAATGGTTTGTAAAATGTCATATTAAATGATATTATTACTTTATATTCAACTTAACACACAATACAGAATAACCTCATCTAACCATGGGAAATTCATTCGATCTCTTTTGAAGGTATAAAAAGAAGAAAATAGTGGCAAAGGGATGTTGTGAAGAAGAGCATAAGTACTTTTTCTTCCTGAGAGCCCTGCATTTTGATTTGCTAAATTTTGAGCTATAATGAATTCCTATGCTTGAGTATAAAGCCCTAAAAATAGGAATTTTCTGTGAAAATGCCATTAGGCCTCTGTTCATGGTAGCATTGGGAAGACCACTCTAACTCCATGCTCTCATGGCCATTGTCAACTTTTCTCTACTCCATAGAAGTGGTAAATAATATTGGAACAAAGTGAGTCAGGATACTTAGGATTCACTGTAGCAAAGAGAATTGGAACTACAAAAGCACTCTCACTGATGAAATTGGAATTTTTTTTTTAATTAACACTTCTAATTAGAATTTAACATCTCACTAGCTTCGTATGGGATTTTTCGCTTCCTTAATCTCACGGAAACCTATCTGTTGGCTCTAAATAGGCAGTCACTTACCATGCACCACTTGAGGATTTCAATTAATCCCAAATCCTCCAACTTTGGTGTGTGAACTTGACATTTTGCTCTTGTGTTTTCCTTCCTCTTTGAACACACTCACTGAAGCCCGCTCAACAAGATTTTGTTATATGACCTTCAACTCATCTCCCTCATCCTATTTCTCTCCTATCTTAAGACAAGAATTTCATAAACTTGACTCTGACTACTAGGGATGATAACTGGTGATACTAATCACGGTGAGTTAGGCCCCCTCCATGTGCCAGGAGGGGTGCTTGGCTCTTCACATTCAGCCAGAGCAGGTCTGCGTTGCACTTAAGTCAGGGTTTATTTGCCATGCCTCTAGATTTGCGCTGCCCCACCTTGCCCTGGCTGATGTCAGACACACAGGCAGTACAGACATGCCATTCAAAACTACAACTCTCTGTGTACTCTTCAAAATTTCATCAGTAGAAAAAAAATCAGGGCTATTAGTTATTCTGTGTTCTAAGGAATGAATGTGCTTTGATGTAACCTGGATAACCTCAAGTCCTCAACCTGACACATCTTGGATGTTCTGCTGGTTGTCTACAAAGAGAGATCAGTTTACTGTGTAGCATTTGCTGCCTCAGAACCGAGAGCCTGGCCGAACTCAACCTTTGCCCTAATTCTAGAGGAGCCCCTGAGGGTGGTGAAGCGTCACTAGTGTACTTACGGGAGTCTATGAAAAGTCATCCTTCTGGTTGTTCTCAATCCAGGAAACAGTATAGGAACTCAGGAAAGAAAACTAAAAAAAAAAAAAAAGTGCTTCTGTAGAATATTTTCATGTAGTTGTTTGTGTCTCTGAACTCCTGAAATCCCTGGACAACGGGCCCTGAATCCAAAGATTTCCCTCAGAGAATCACCCCTTAATACTAGTAAAAAAAAAAAAAAACAACTCACCACTAGACAATCACTGATTTAACATTGATTTAACTTCTATCATCTTTCCTTTAAATTTTTTTTAATCCCAGGAGAGGGTAGGTGGCAGTTTGAGGCTCACCTGAGTGGGGTGTGAACGAATTTACCAAAATTTTGGGCAGGAGGTTAAGAAAAAGACAAAATGTTGGGAAAGAATTAGAAAATGTTACCCTGTGGTGGCTGGGAGCCTCCTGGAGTGGGAAAAAGGAAAGAGAGAGTGAGATCCAGGAAATCCTCCCAACCCAGGACCCAGGGTTACTCTGTCTTGGCCAAACCACTGTCTTTACAATGTCAGTGAAAGTGGCAAGTGCCTTGGCAATAAATGAGGTTTAATGGGGATGTCACAGCCCTGCCACCGCCGAGCAGCTCTGAGAGCATGGGAGACTTTTAACATAATAATTATAGCATAATCATTTAAACATAATAATTATAACATCTTTTGTGTAAGGTCTTCCTTCCATGGAGACTTGCCAACATTCATCATCATCAAAAGTATTTATTTAGCATCCACATGTGTGTGGTTCTGCTGAGTTCTAGTTTTTTCTTTGCTAATTTTTATAACATCTCAAGTGGGTAAAAAGCTGGAGAAGGAGGAAATTTGGGGAAGATAAGGTTAAAGGAAAACCTTGGTTATTTTAAAATTACTCTCAGCAACTTTCAAAACCAGAGGAATAGGAGGAGCCTACAACCTCAGAAAGACTTTTCCTCATTAAGGATGGACTAGAAAAGAGTCACTCCCTACCAGTCTTCCTATTTTTCTAGAAAAAGCCAATAAATAATTAATTTTTGGAAAGTGAAGGCATGCAGAGCATTCCCTACTATCAGATATCTTGTACGTGTTTTAACTAAACATGTCTATATTTCATGCAAACTTCTAAGCATTTTAAAGAAATCTGACAAAAGTAAGAGCTCTCTTGGTTGGTGTTATTAAATGTTATCTTTGCTAATTTCCTTAGATTGGCAAAGCCTCACCAATTAACTGAGATGCTTTTAGATCTAAACGAGTTTTGTGTGAAACACTTAAACATTTTTGATGCATACTTACATGAAAAACACATTCAGCCAATTCAAGGCAAGTAGGTTGTAGAATTATATGGATCTAGAATTATTTCCACAATTATTTTCACACTGCAGCTTACACATATGTTGAAAAGTCTATTGTAGGATATACAGTATTTTGAAAATTCCATAAGGACTGGAAAATAAAGTGTAGATATTTTGTAAAATACTTAACCAAATGGTTCACACAAATATAGAAGCAAACTGTGCACTTGGAGATTCCCTTTAAGGCCCTCTTCACTTGAATTTAACATATGTGTCCTACTTTTTTAAAAGACCGAAAATATTTGCAAGTATGTTTATTGAAATGTTTCTAAATTCTTTGCAGTAGTCATCCATCTGCATCCATTCGTAATTCCCACTCCTTTCTGTGGGCATGGTGAGTGTAGGGTGGAAAAACTTGGATAATTATATCTTATGAGTTTGTAACATTTTAAATTTCCAAAGGAAAATTAGACCCATAAATTTTTTTCAGATGTGCAGCTGAGAAATATTTTTTTAAATCGCTAATTTCACTGCAGATTAACACATTCAGTTCTGCCAAAAATCTGCCTCTTCCCATCCTTCCTCAACTCTGCCAGCCACTCTCTTCTCCTTGCCTCACTGTTTCTTTGATCTCATCTAGATTGAAAGAAAAAAATAATCTCTTTATTCCCCTGATGAAGATACAAAGTTTGTAATTTTTTCTCTTTCAAAAATATGTTTTCTTAAATTAGATAAGTTAATTGAAAATCATTGAATCAAGGGCAACGATTACAGTAATGCAGTTCAGTTTTTATTTAATATTTGTGCCTGACTTCAATAAACTCACTTTGAAAACCAGAATATTAAAAAGTTCAGTTGATTTATCATTCTTAAAAGGAGAGCATATGCTTAAAATTATTCTTCCTGATCTCAAAAATATGCTATTTATAAAAAACAAAATTAGTATTTGTCAGGTATACATATTCTATAAAACATAATGTTAACAAAATGTGGCAAAATTGCCTATAATATAAAACAAGCTCTATGTAATAAAATTGTTATTTTTTCTAAAGGACATTAATTTGCATCGACTTTCTCTGGAAGTAAAATATGTAAGAGATAAACACATTCTGTAGGGAATAAGAGTCTATCGCAAGTTGTTTGCTAATAGAGAATGAAGAATCATCCAGAAAATCATTTTGACCTTAGTAAGGGTCATGTGATATATTACCCACTCAATGTCAACTGAAATTATTTTATGGAATATATATTTGTGATGTGTTTGTGTGTGTTTATATATATATATATATATATATATATATATATATATATATACAGACATATATTTACATATATATATATATCACATACATATGATGTATGTATATATTAGCTGGACCATCTGTTTTAGGGGTGGGATGTAGAACTGGATGGCAGAGTAGAAATAAGCAGTGTACAGTGAACATATCATCAAGGATAAGTCCCCTATGGATCACTGAGAGGTAATTGCATTTGATACACATTTTCTGTTTGTGCTTTAAATAATTCCCAGGTGACTTAAACCAACATTAAAGCTGTCCTTGAATTGTAGATATCTCTAAAACAATCTTTTTTATCTTTTATGATAATGTATTAGAACTCAGTGATTTAAAAAATAACATAATAGCAAAGTTCATCACTAAATTCTATTTCTAAGTACAGTCCCAATAAAATTAATCTTTAACATCCCCAGAGGGAGTATGGCCTAAAGCACTGATTATTTGCTTTTAAAAGCATAAAATCATTTCATTAAAGAATCAAAGTACTTGTGAACACCTAGCTCAGAATTTCCTTTCACTGGAGATAAAATATAAACTCATGCATGTAATAAAATAATACCAATCACTCTGCTGTTTACTTCAAGAAGCAGGCTGTATGCAAGAGTTAAAAGCAGGCAGAATTTAAGAACACAGCATTAATTTCCCTTTTTCTTTTATTTCTGACAATGTGGACTCAAAATCATGGAGATTAATCTGTCAACCCATGGGTTACATTCAGCCCAAAAGTGTTTGGTTTGGTAGCGGGAAGAGGGTGCCTCTGTGTAAGGTGCATCTCCTTCCTCTTTTTTTTTAAAGTCAAATATTGTTGCCAACATTTAAAAAGTAGATTTCAGAAAACACTGGTTTATCAGCTTCCCTGGAAAGTAGAAGGATCTTGCAACCTTGGCCCTTCCTTTGCACACCACAATGATGGAGAGGACCCCTTTGCAAGGAGGCCTGGGCACATGCGGACATTATGGTCAGTCCAGCTTTGTACCCCTGCACCTCACACTGTTTCCTCATGTGAAAACTGGCCTGATGCAAATTTAGAAACAGAACAAATGAGGGGCTTAACTAGATTTATCTCATATCAATTCAGCCTATAACTGGTCAGAAGTATCTGTTAACAAAATTTGTCTAGAACATTCTTATGGTAGTGTTTACAAAATGTTGCTCTATGCAGTATTGATTCTTCAGAAACTAGATATTATGAAAAAAATAAAAGTGCCCATTGTCATGTAAGTTTTGGAAAGTTGATTTAAGCAAAGTCAGATGTGTTTCTTTATGCAGAAGTTTTGTGTGCCCTGGGTGTGTGTTGTGCATTATGAATTCCCAATAGGTGATTTATTATGCAGCATTTATCAACTTTATTTTAGTAAGTCACATTTTCTGAAATATGTACTTGGCAGTTTGTATCATTTATAAATTCATGGAGGTATAGTTGTGGTCTTAAGTTTTAACTCACAGTTCACACTTGAGGATTCTCTGTCTTTACATAGCTTTACTTGATTTAGCCTTTTCCTCCCCAAAGGAGACTGAAGGTAGAGTTTAGAAAGCACGTTGGAGATAGATGAGGCAAAGTAGGTTGGGAGGACCACAAAATAGCCCCAGATCTGTATACGCTCTGGTTTTCACCCAATCCCATGGAGTTGGGTCTGGTCCTCAGAGAAAGGGTCAAATTCACAGCTTGGAGAATTGCTTCTACAAGGTGATCTGTGAAGTCTGAATGTAGCAACCAACGTCTCTGCTTGGGTGACCAGGGAGAAAGCAATACAGACTGGAGGAGAAAGTGCTTCCTTGCCTTGTGCTCACACCTTCAGCCTGTTAAAGGGGACAGGAACCAGTCGCTTTTCTAGTTAGGTGGTGGGCTACCGGGAGCCCTGGGCGAAGGGCCCCGCACACCAACCTGAGTAGGTGCCCAGAGGGTGCTGGCAGCCTGGGCAGTGGGAAGCACCTTTTGCAGAGTTCCTGACCGTGGATGTCCACACGGGGAGTGACCTGAAAGCATGAAAGAACATTCCGGGCCCACATGTAAGACACTGCTCCTCACTCCTTCTCATCTCACAAGGAATGTGCTGTGGCAACTGAGACTCTTCTGCAGGCCAGAGAAGCAGAGGTTTCTGAAATACATGTTCCTTTTGTTTGATACATATTGTTTTCCTGAAGGCTGCAAGGTCCTAGGAATTTTACATTTTATGTCTTATTGGTTGTAAACTTTTACACGTTTCTTATTACATTCCTGGGGAAATTGCAACTTTTCCCTTTATGTAATAGATTAATATTTGACTAACAAAACAATTCCCGTTAACATGGAAAAGGAAAAGTCATTCATTAAATAAAAAATGTACTGCTTATCTTGGGATCTTATACTTCTTATATTGCTTCTTTTGGGGTCTGGCACACCTTACCTTTCTTTTTAATAAAAGAGGGAGGATGGCATGAAGCATGGCAGCTGCTCAGAGAGGGCCCTGAAAACCAGTTGGCTAGGCTTTAAATTATAAGATCCCACGCTGGCTGTCAGCGCACCCCTATGTGGTCCTAGTAGTAGTCAGCATTCAAGTGCTGGAGTGTCTGGATCATGTGCTGATATTTAGCCTTATGCATTAAAGAAGCAGTTGACAGAAAGGTCATAAATTCAGCCTGCAGAGGAATGTAGGCTGCACACAGCACAGAGAGTGCGGGCCGATGGAATCCCACCTGCCCCCCGCTAGTCCGGCTCAGTGCACACCAGCTGGAGGTGATGGATTGGCCTTTTAGGTGGCCTCATATTGGGATGTTTTTCTGTAAACCAACTGACTGCTATGCAATAAGACTAAATCATGGCAGGTTTTCAGCTTGGCCTCTGCCTGCCTCACTAACACCTTAACCATTGCCTCGCTGCATGGCTGTGTGGGCTGTGTGCCATCAGGCCAACCTCCCAGCGAGTCCCAGGTGGCCTTCCATGCTCAGCTTCTGGCCTCTCTTCCTGACGGGTACGGGAAGTGGGGGACCTTGTAGTTAGTGAACAAGGAACTGAGTCCATTGGGACTTCTTCAGAATTGCTCCTCTGCCTCCTTTAGGCCCTCTCAAAGCACTGAGTTCTTTGGCTACTGTATGTCTGCTTCTCCCAGCACTTCTGGTGCAAACTATAAGAAAGCAAACTTAAATTTGAGAAAGAGGGTGGGGGGACGAGGGGGGACCTCAAATTATCAACTGCCAAATAAGGGGTACTTCTGCCTTGTTGCTAAAGTCAGGATGAATATTTGCATAGAACTGAAGATCTGAGGGCAAACCTCAACACCACGCATGAAGTGTCTTGTTCTTTGAAAGGGTTGCAGGAGAGAAATTGCACTTCTGTGGGTTTTTTTTGCTAAGGGTAAATTTCTTTCCTAGCTTTTCTACATTTAAAAAACAATGTATTCTGTGTTTTCAGATTTCTAATTAAACATTCCTCAAAATGGTCTTGAATAAACATACCACTTTGCTGATTATTTTTCCTCCCTCCCTCCCTTCCTTCTCTCCCTCCCTATACAGCACCAGCAATATGTGATTGGCCAATCTGAACCTCCCGTACACACCTAGTGTTTGATATGAAGACCCACAAGGGGGAGGATTTATCTAAATCTTTTCATTGTTTGAGACCCTTTTTTCAAATCCTACACATTTCCCCAGAGCCTGTTTTCTGCCTCTCCATGCCCATCTCCTTCCTTCATTTCTGTTTTTCACTTGACATTTTTTTCTTTAAATCAAGAGATGAGCCTATTCCCCACCCCTTGGATCAGTCTTGGGGTGAACAACCACCACAGAACAACACAGGAAACTGAAGCATTAAGAATTTCAAGAAAAAAATGTGTGGACCTCCTCTCTCCTTCAGGAGAATGGAAGGGAGAAGTGGGATACCGTAACATACTACATGTAGCTCCTGAGGGAGTTCTGGAGACTCCAGGCAGCTGGCCTTGGGGTCACGGGGCCTGTTCAGCCTGTTTGGTATCAGCTGGGAAGCTACAGAGTGGGCAATGATGGGGGCATCATGGGCAGCCTTCTTCTACTTCCTGTCAGGTTGACGGGTAGAATGCCTGACTTTGAAGAAGGCTCCCAGATTCTTTGGTGAGTAGATGTCTTTAGCCATTAGCAATAGGTGGCTAGAATTCTGGGAAAGCTGGAGGTAGAGTTATTTACAAAAGGCAAATATAGGGAGGATTCAAGGTGGTGGCATGGGAGGTGAGACAGAGAACTCCTCCCAAAACCACATATAATACAAAAATACAGTTAATACAACTAATCCTAAAAGAGCAAAAGGAAAGAAGGCTGTGATGCCAGGGTTCTTGTTCACAGAGTCGAAGAATGAACTTTGCAAACAGTCAATGTAGGAGAGCAAGGCAGGGGCTTTTATTTAGAGAGAAAGCAAGAGGACAGCACTCCTGGCTCAGGCCAGGAGGGGAAAAGAGAGCCCCAGGGTGGTGTGTTGTCTAGGGGTTTTATAGGCAGCTGAGAGACAAAGGGCTAGGGATGTACACATGTGAAATGGTCCCAAAATGTTTATCTTTGAAGTGACATTAAGTTTCTTATTAGTCTTCCTGGTTATTTACAAGAATTTTACTGCTCTGATTTCGTCCTAGGATAGCAGCTTCCTGGTCTGGGAGCATATCTCTCAAGACTGCCTGTTTTGCTCCCAAAGTGGGCTGAGTTATTGTCTGTTTGCTAAAGAGTATGTTAAGGAAGTTACTCTTTAACAAATTTGGTTTTAAAATGCAGTCTAATTTTCAAGATGTCATCCTTCCTGTTTTTACTATGTTGTGTTGGCTTCTTGCTACATTGCCAAGGTTGTAAATCATTTGTTTAGGGCTAGAGAAAGACAAGCAGCACCTGGGTAAAGTCAGAAAAACAAGTTGGGCAATCCTAGCAGGATAAAGCAAATCCCACAATGGGTTAGCTTGCTATGTTTTTCCAAAGAGCTTCACCCTACTCAGTCTAAGCCCACGGTCCTTGTCTCAGATGCAATAGACTGCATACACCTGGAGAACAGAGCAGACCTCACAAAACAGGGTAACATACCAAAGACTTGATCTGGTGGGACCCAACCCCTGCCCCCACCCCAGCTCACCGGTGAGAGGAAGAGAAATAGAGCGGGGAGGGGATGGAAACCTAGGACTGTTGAACACCCAGCCCTGGAGATATGCTCTGGGAGCAGAAACGTACATTGCATGGTACTCTGGAGATTAGTGGGGTTGGAAAGTTAAGACAAGGGGAATACTTGGAAAGACTGAGATTCCAGCCATTTGTGGAGGACACAGATACACATACGGTTGCTCTGGGCCAAATGAAAGGCAGGCGGTCTGAGAGGCTTTCTAGCAGTGAGAGGGCTGCTAAAGGGGCGAGGTTTGCACGGAGCTTCCTGTGCAGGAGAAGGAATAGGTGGACAAGGTCCTCTGGGTGTGCTCTGCCCAGCAGATTGGAAAATTTCAGGAACATTAGGCACTCCATCTCCCTGGCTGGATACTCAGCTCTGAGGCCACCCACTGTGATACACAGCCTGATGCGACTTCCTCCTGGCCTGCCAGAACGAGCATGCAAACCAGTGGTCCCTGCCCTGGCATCAGGCCAGCCAGAGGGAGGCCCCCACCTATAGCAGCTACAGACACAAAGCACAAAGGCTTACATTTGTGTGCTCGGCCCACTGGTTCTGACAGTGGAGACAGGCACTGCAGCCAGGAAGCAGGAAACAGCTCTTTCCTCCCCCCGACACCAGCACCGCCATCCTGCAACCCCCAACATCACTCCAGGGGCAGAGCAGCTCCAGAGAATAGAGCTTCTGGGCACTAGAGGGCACTATATACAAATATGAAACGTCAGAAGGAACCTGGTTCAAACAAAAATCTCACAAACACCAGAAAAGGGCCAAATGAAACTGAACTCACCAATCTTCCTGAAAGAGAGTTCAAAATAAAAATCATAAAAATGCTCGTAGAGGTAGAGAAAAATATTCAAGGACTCAGGGATGACTTTAGGATGGAGATTCAATCATTAAGAAATTCCATATCTGAAATGAAACATACAATGGAGGGATTTAAAAGATTAAATGTAGTAGAGGAGACAGTAAATGGAATAGAAATTAGAGAGGAGGAATACAAAGAAGGTGAGGCACAGAGAGAAAAAAGGATCTCAAAGAATGAAAAAATATTGAAAGAAATGTGTGACCAATCTGAAAGGAACAATATTCTCATTATAGGGGTACCAGAAGAAGAAGGGAGAGAAAAAGGGATAGAAAGTTTCATTGAGGAGGTAATTGCTGAAAACTTCCCCAATATGGGGAAGGAGATAGTCTCTCAAGCCATGGAGATGCACAGATCTCCCAACACAAGGGAACCAAGGAAGACAACACCAACACATGTAATAATTAAAATGGCAAAGACCAAGGATAAGGGGGAGATTCTTAAAAGCATATAGAGAAAGGAAAAAGATCACATACAAAGGAAAACCCATCAACCTATCATCAGGCTTTTCAACAGAAAACTTACAGGCCAGAAGGAGTGGCATGATATAGTTAATGCAATAAATCAGAAGTGCCTTGAACCAAGAATACTCTACCCAGCAGGACTATCATTTAAATTTGATGGAGGGATGGAACAATTTTCAGGAAAGCAAAAGCTGAGAGAATTTACACCCCACAGACCACCTCTACAGGGCATGTGGAGGGACTGCTAAATAGGTGTCACCAGGGGAAATAAAACCACAGCAAAGAAAGTAGAACAATAAATTACTAACCAGATGCAAAATCAAATCAACTATCCCCAAAGTCAATCAACAGAAATACAAGGAGTACAGAATATGATACCTAACATATAAGGAAAGGAGAAGGAAAAAAAAAAACCTTTAGGTTGTATTTGTAATAGCATACTAAGTGAGTTAAATATGACTGTTAGATAGTAAGGGAATTACCCTTGAAACTTTGGTAACCACAAGTCTAAAGCCTCCAAAGGCAATAAGTACATACCTATCGATAATCACCCTAAATGTAAATGAACTGAATGCACCAATCAAAAGACATAGAGTCACAAAATGGATAAGAAAACAAGACCCATCTATATGCTGCCTACAAGACACTCACTTCAAACCCAAAGACATACACAGACTGAAAGTAAAGGTATGGAAGAAGACATTTCATACAACTAAGAGTGAGAAAAGAGTAGGAGTTACAGTACTCGTATCAGAAAATATATACTTCAAAACAAAGAAAGTAACAAGAGACAAAGGACATTACATAAAGATAAAAAGGTCACTACAACAAGAAAATATGACTATTATAATTATCTATGCACCCAACACAGGATCACCTACATGTGTGAAACAAATACTAATAGAAATAAAGGGGGAAATAGAATTCAAGACATTCATTTAGAAGACTTCAACACAACACTCACTCCAAAGGACAGATCAACCAGACAGAAAATAAGAAAGGGGACACCGGCACTGAACAACATATTAGAACAGGTGGACCTAATGGACATCTACAGAACACTCTGTACAAAAGCAACAGGATACATATTCTTCTCAAGTGCACATGGAACATTTTCAAGAATAGACCATATACTAGGCCACAAAAAAAGCCTCAGTAAATTTAAAAAGATTGAAATTGTACCAATCAGCTTCTTAGATCATAAAGGTATGAAACTAGAAGTAAATTACACAAAGAAAATGAAAAAGCCCACAAACACATTGAGGCTTAATAACATGTTCCTAAGTAATCAATGGATCAATGACCAAATAAAAAACAGATATCAAGGAATATATGGAGACAAATGACAACAATAATTTAACACTGCAAAATCTGTGGGACACAGCAAAGGCCGTGCAATATAGGCCTACCTCAGGAAAGAAGAACAATCCCATATGAACAGTATAAACTCACAGTTAATGAAACTAGAAAACGAATAACAAATGAGGCCCAAAGTCAGTAGAAGGAGGGACATAATAAATATTAGAGCATAAATAAACAAAATCGAGACGAATAAGACCATAGAAAGAATCGATGAAAGCAGGAGCTGGACCTTTGAGAAAATAAAGAAAATAGATAAACCCCTAGCCAGACTTATCAAGAAAAAAAGAGAGTCTACACACACAAGCAGAATCAGAAATGAAAAAGGAAAACTGAAAACTGACACCACAGAAATACAAAGAATTATAAGAGAATACTATGAAAAATTATATATTAACAAACTGGATAATCTAGAAGAAAGGGACAACTTCCTAGAAAAATAAAACCTTCCAATGCTGACCCTGGAAGAAATAGAAAATCTGAATAGACCCATTACCAGCAACGAAATTGAATTGGCAATCAAAAATCTCCCTAAGAACAAAATTCCTGGAGCAGATGGTTTCACTGCTGAACTTTATCAACCATTTCTTGAAGACCTAATATGCATCCTCCTTAAAGTTTTCCAAGAAGCGGAAGAGGAGGGAATCCTCCCAAACTCATTCTATGAGACCAGCATCACTCTAATACCAAAACCAGGAAAAGACACCACAAAAAAAAGAAAATTGCAGACTAATATCCCTGATGAACATAGATGCAAAAATATTCAACAAAATATTAACAAACCAAATTCAAAAATACATGAAGAGGACCATACACCATGATCAAGTAGGATTAATCCCAGGGATGCAAGGATAACACAACATTCAAAAATCCATCAACATCACCCACCACATCAACAAAAATAAAGATGAAAACCACATGATCATCTAAACATCAGAAAAAGCATTCGACAAAATTCAACATTCACTCATGATAAAAACTAACAAAATGGGTATAGAGGGAAGTACCTCAACATAATAAAGGCCATATATGACAAACCCACAGCCAACATTATACTTAACAGTGAGAAGTTGAAAGCTTTTCCTTTAAGATCGGGAACAAGACAAGGGTTCTCACTCTCCCCACTTTTATTCAACATAGTTCTGGAGTTCCTAGCCACAGAAATCTGATGACAATGCCAAGAAATAAAAGGCATCCAGACTGGCAAAGAAGTTAAACTGTCACTCTTTGCTGATGGCATGATATTGTACATAAAAAGCCCTAAAGAATCTACTCCAAAACTACTAGATCTAATATCTGAATTCAGCAAAGCTGCAGGATACAAAATTAATACACAGAAATCTGTTTCATTCCTATACACTAATGAGGAATTAGCAGAAATGGAAATCAGGAAAACAATTCCATTCACAGTTGCATCTAAAAGAATAAAGTACCTAGGAATAAACCTAACCAAGGAAGTGAAAGACCTATTTTCTGAAAACTAAAAGACACTCATGAGATAAATTAAAGAAGATACCAGTAAGTGGAAACACATTTCATGCTCATGGACAGGAACAATTTATATTGTCAAAATGGCCATTCTGCCTAAAGCATTCTATAGATTCAATGCAATCCCTATCAAAATACCAACAGCATTCTTCAAAGAACTAGAGCAAATAGTTCTAAAATTCATATGGAACTACAAAAGACCCCAAATAGCCAAACCATTCCTGAGAAGGAAGAATAAAGCAGGGGGTTTATGCTACCCAACTTCAAGCTCTACTATAAAGCCACAGTAATCAAGATAATTTGGTACTCGCACAACAAGAGACCCAAAGACCAATGGAACACACTAGAGAGCCCAGATATAAACCCAAGCATACATGGTCAATTAATATATCATAAAAGAGCCATGGACATACAGTGGTGAAATAACAGCTGGTGCTGGCAAAACTGGACAGCTACATGCTAGAAAATGAAATTGGATTATTGTCTAACTCCATACACAAAAGTAAACTCAAAATGGATGAAAGAACTGAATGTAAGTCATGAAATTATAAAACTCTTAGAAGAAAACATAGGCAAAAATCTCTTGAATATAAACATGAGCAACTGTTTCCTGAACACATCTCCTCAGGCAAGGGAAACAAAATAAAAAATGAGCAAATGGGACTACATCATGCTAAAAAGCTTCTGTGCAGCAAAGGGCACCATCAGCAGAACAAAAGGGCATTCTACAGTATGGGAGAATATATTTGTAAATGACATATCTGGCAAGGGGTTAACATCCAAAATATATAAAGAACTCACAAGCCTCAACAACCAAAAAGCAAATAACCCTATTAAAAATGGGCAGAGGATATGAGCAGACACTTCTCCAAAGAAGAAATTCAGATTGCCAACTAGCAACAGGAAAAGATGCTCCACATTGCTTATTATCAGGGAAATGCGAACTAAATCACAATGAGATGTCACCTCACACCAGTTAGGATGGCCAACAGAAAAGACTAGGAACAACCAATGCTAGTGAGGATGTAAGAAAGGGGAACCCTCCTACACTACTGGTGTTAATGTAAATTAGTTCAACCATTGTGGAAAGCAGTATGGAGGTTCCTCAAGAAACTAAAAATTGAAATACCATTTGACCCAGGAATTCCTCTCCTAGGAATTTACCCTAAGAATGCAGGAGCCCAGTTTCAAAAAGCATATGCACCCTTATGTTTATCGCAGCACTATTTACAATAGCCAATAAATGGAAGCAATCTAAGTGTCCATCAGTAGATGAATGGATAAAAAAGATGTGGTACATATACACAAGGGAGTATTATTGGGCCATAAGAAGAAAACAAATCCTACCATTTGCAACATTTATGGAGCTAGAGGGTATTATGCTCAGTGAAATAAGCCAGGCAGAGAAAGACAAGTACCAAATCATTTCACTCATCTGTGGAGCATAAGAACAAAGCAAAAACTGAAGGAACAAAACAGCAGACAGAACCCCAAAATGGATTAACAGTTACCAAAGGGTTTGGGACTGGGGACGGTGGGTAAGAAGGGAGGGAGAAGGGTAATAAGGGGCATTACGATTAACACACATAACGTGGGCATGGCCTGGGTAGGCAGCATAGCACAGAGAAGATGATTAGTGACTCTATAGCATCTTACTACGTTGATGGACAGTGACTGTAATGGTATACGTGGTGGGGATCTGATGATGGGGGGAATCTAGTAACCACAATGTTGTCATGTGATTGTATATTAATGATACCAAAAATTAAAGGCTAAATATAGGATAAGGGCTTTCATTCTGCATGACTCACAAGCTCAATATCTTATATTTTTAGTCTTCTAAGTTTAATAGTAAACTCTAAGCTATAAATGTTTTAATAGCAGAAAGTATGTATTTTTCCTATTGGCTATTGTAAAAATTGTCACATATTGTTTTTCTAAACTGATGTTTGGATATGTTGAAGAGTTTTGTATTTAAAAATTTTTCAAAAGTATTTAAAAAATTGTCTGAAATATTTTTAGGTAAAGTATTATTTGAGATAGAGGAGGCATTATAGATAACCTATAAAAGATTTATTTGTGTCAGTTGTGGAATTAGGTTTATTTAACTGCAGAGAGGACTGTATTTTTCTAGTATTGTTTTCTCTGTTTTTTTTGGTTTGTACATAGACGAACTTAAGACATTTATCCTTCTTTATAAAAACTCCATAAGTTGCCAACTTTTTGGAATTCTTTACTCTCATGCATTTTGAATGAAATATAACAAAATTCTTTCTGACTACTCACCTCTACATTAACATGGCAGCAATTCAAAAGACAAGAAATAACAAGAACTAGCAAGGATGTGGAGAAAAGGAAACCCTGCTACACTGTTGGTGGGAATGTAAATTGGTGCAGCCACTGTGTAAAGAATGGAGATTCCTCAAAAAACTAAAAAATAGAAATACCTATGATATAGTAACTCCATTCCTAGGAATTTACTTGAAGAAGACAAAATCTTTGATTCGAGAAGATATATGCCCCCCTGTGTTTATCTCTGCATTATTTACAATAGCCCAGATATGGAAGCAACCAAAGTGCCCAGCAATAGATGAATGGATAAAGAAGATGTGGTACATATGCACAATAGAACATTACTCAGCCATAAAAAAGAAAGAAATCCTGCCAGTTGCGACAACATTAATGGACCTTGAGGGCATTATGCTCAATGAAATAACCCGGGTGAAGAAAGACAAATACCATATGATTCCACTTACATGTGAATCTAAAACAAAACAAAATGAAAAATATAGCAGTAGACTCATAGACACTGAGAAGTGACTGGACTGGTGGTCAACATGGGGAAAGAGCTTGGGTAGGTAGATACAGTGAGTGAGGGGGATAAAGGGACACAAAAACCTCAACCATAATACAAATTGGTCATGGGGATGGAAGTGTAGCATAGAGAATATAGTCAGTGATTCTGTAACATCTTTCTATGTTGACAGATAGTAGCTACACTAGTTGGGGTGAAGATTTAATAATGTGGGTAACTGGTGAATCACTGTGTTGTATACTTGAGCCAATATAAGATTGTATATTGAAGTAATCAACTATACTTCAATTAAAAAAAAACATGTTAGAGATTGTGAGAATACTGTCTTATAACTCCAAATCCCTTTTAGGGAACATGACGGCATTTGCACAACCTGTATCTAGAGGCCATTTCCACTACCAAAACCTACAGCTTTTGCCTTAAGAGTATTTTAGGTATCTTGAAATAATTTGAAAAGTTTTTTTCTGTCCCTAGAAACCTCCTGCAGAAAATCCTTGCTGGTAAAAAATATAATGGTCACTTCAAACAGTGTGAAAGGAAAGAATAAGTGTGAGATGTAGGGATACAAGCTACAGTTTTGATCCTGGCTTCACCGTGTGCTTCCTTTGAACAGTCCAGGATTATTTATCACCTCTGAAACTTCCCTTAGCTGTACAAGGGGCACACATCTCAGTGAAAGTTTGGGAGGAGAATTAAAGATGACATGAAGGATAGGTGCCCATAAATATGATGATTTTATCCCAGTAAAAATCATTTGCAGGATCACTCATTTTCTGAACATCTGTCAATCTGGATCACATCACACTTATTTCCAGTACCCTTGTGATTACCACTATACAGTTTCTGAAGTTCTACAGCTTTTAGATAATGTTCAAGCTCTGCAGTGTGGAAGGTACCTTTTCTCACTTCTATGAAATAAATGTATTCTAAATTAAATTCACTCCATTAGTTGATCAATTCAGATAGATCTTATTTCATAAGAAGTCAAAACTGTTGTCCCGCACCGAAATTTGTTTCAAATATGTATAATGTGCAATGATACTTAAAGGTAGAAAAGAAGTAAATTGGAAATTCTTGCTCAACAAAACATTTTAAAAATTATTCAAACTATTTTGTTGTTGTAAATAAGTATTAAACTTGTGGTTCAATATAATTTTTTATTAAATAAAAAGGCCAACTGAAAGGTGTGTCATTAAGGTTTTACAACTTAAAATCCTCTGGTCTGGGATGGGAGGGGTGGGTCTTTGGGCAGAAAGCTGCCAGTAGAATAGGGAAAAGTCACTTGAATCTGACAGGTGGAAGCCAAACCACTGAGAGATTACATACGTCCTGTGTTAAAGGACTTTCTGTGGAGGGATGGAGCAGAAGCTGTTTCAGTAATGAGGAGGGAGAGGAAAGTGTGAAAGACTAAAATGTGTCTCCCCTCTAAGTTTATATATGGTCGTATTTGGAGATAGGGACTTTAAGGTTGCAGTTATGGTATAAATCCTTCATGTTTATTCTAGTAATTTCATATTGATGCTATAATAAATTACCTCAAATTTAGTAAGTATGACAACCACTATTGTCCCAGTGTGGCAAGTCACATGTCCCTTACAGTGTGGCCCAGGTGCCCCTCTGCTGAGGGTCTCTCAATGCCAAAAACAAATTTTGCTTAATATGCTTACTTAACTCAATCTTGAGGACATTGCATCCTCTATTTCTGTATGTTGTAGGGTTATGGAGATTCTAGTGGAAGTTAAATGTGATGATTATGTAGGACTCTGATGCTTCCTAGAGGCTCTGTGGAAGAATCTGTATCCAAGCTCATTCGGCTGTTGGCAGAATACCACTACTGTGGCTCTAGGGCTCAGCCCATTTCCTTGCTGGCTGTCAGCTGGGAATCTCTCTCAGCTCCTTAAGAGCATTTACCTTTCTTGTCACCTTGCCCCTTCCACCTTCAAACCAGCAAAGGTGCATAGAGTCATTCTCATGCTTCCGATCTTTTTGATTTTCCCTTTCTGCCTATATCTCCTGATTTAAGAATTCATAGGATAAGATTTAACCTATCTGATCAATCCAGGATAATTTCCCTATTTTAAACTGTAACTGTGGGGACAATGGAATTTCCTATGGCCAGGATCCTCACCTGAACCTAAGCTACTTGATGTAAATGGTATACTGCTAGGCTAATGCTTCCATACCCATAGGCAATGAGCTATTACTGACTGAATCACTATATAAAGAGCTCTGCCCAGTGCTGTAGGTGGAGGCAGAGACAAAGGACGATTATAGACCTGCAGACTGTTGGATGCAGATATCATTCTAGTGCTCAACCTACAGCTGTGAGAATAAAGCTGGGTATAAACCCTTTTTCCCCAAGAAGGTTTTGTTGTCATCTCTCAGTCTCATATAATCAACAGTGAACTTCCTGAGGCTGAAACCCTGAGGCAAGACAGGAGCCTTAATTGCATCTGCAAAGTTTTTTTTTTGTTGTTGTTCTTGTTATTTGGCATGTTCAGTACATAGTCACAGATTCCAGGGCTTAGGGTGTGGAGTTATTCTGCCAGTCACATGGATATATTAACAGGAAAGAGCAACAGGATATAAATACAGCTGAAAAGATAAAAACAATTAAGCGAATTTTCTAAAGCAGTCGAGGGGAGAAAGGATCCAGAATAGAGGTGAGATGATTGGCCTGCAATAAAGGACACATAAAAAAGGAGGAAGATTTGATGGTGGGCAGGCATTAAGGTAGTTCATTCCTTTGAGCCTTGATTTTTGTTTTAATATAGTATAAAATAAGAATATCAGCAGAAAACCAGTAGGATTTTCAGGGACCTGGATAGTGTTTGGAGAGGGAAGGTGTAGTCTTCAAGACATCCTTATGTAAATACTGCTCTTTGTGTCACTCTCCTGGTCATGGGGTTATTCTTATTTGTGATCTGAATTTAGGAAAGTAAAGGCATTGCTGTTATGCATGGAAAGGCATGCAATTCATCCTTTTGTGTTCTGAGGTAAGCTTACAAGTCCAGTCTCAAAATTATTTGCTTTTTAGAATAACACCAAGTGCACCATTCAGTTTTAGTTCAGAAAACATAAACTGCAATAGGCTCTAAGTGTGGGAAGAGCTAAGAGGGAAAGATAAGGCCACTCAGCTATTAGACTAGTAGCAGCTGATTGCTAGAGCAAAAGTAACAACACAGAGCAGGTGGTGTTAGCAGAACCCAGGAAAGGGCTGGTATCATTAAGATCAGTTAGGCAATGTAATAAAGACCGAGTCATGGTTGGAGCTTGAAAAAGAATCTCCGTGGTTGAATCTTGATCGCCCAAGACAGAGGTGGAACAGCGGAGCGGGCAGTAACAGGGCTGGCCTGGAATTGTGGAGGAGCAGCTACCCCACCGTTACTGGGAACTCTCAAGTGCGTCAGGAGTGGCCGCCTGAGGGAAGCTTAGATCATGGAGGAATGAAGCCACTTCCGGGGAGTCTACAACAAGCAGGGAAAGACCAAGAGACGAGAAAAATCTTTCCCCCATGCTTCATTTTTCCCGATAGTATGTCTTATTGGCAAAACAAAAATAAGCCAGCCTTCACAGGAGCCTGGGAAATCAGTCTTATGGAGTATGAAGGAAAAGATGTAAGTCTTAGAACCAAAAGGTAAATCACTGACATCTAAGTACCTTAATTAGGAATAAGTCTAATCCAGAAAGCCAATTGCTCTAATACTCTTTCTGTAGAGAATTTGTACCTTTGCTTAATATGCTTGCTTAAGTGCAATCCTGAGGACATTTTTTTTATTTTTGTATGCTGGCACGGAGTTATGGAGATTTTAGTGAAGATTATAATGATAATTATGTAAAGTATTTAGCAGAAGGTCTTTATTGAATATGAATTCAATAAAGCTTATTATTCTTTTCTCTCACAAATATCATGAATTTTCCATGTTCACTATTTTATCTTCAAATTGTTACTGAAATTTACCCGTCTGACATTTACCTTATTAATATTTAGATGAAACTGTCATTTTCCTTTAATTCAACTGTGACTCAACAAGATGCCATCTTTTCACATGAAGGGAGTGCCCCTCCTTCATGCTCCCAGTCATGCTGAAAAAATAACAATCTTCATCTATGTTGTCAATTCCAGTTATGGCCTAGATATTAAACTGTTAGTGGTGTCTTGCCAATGGGTTTCAGCCCCGGGCAAGTTTGCTAGGGATTCAATGTGACCAAAGAAATTG
Source organism: Smutsia gigantea (assembly GCA_032199065.1). Classification (NCBI taxonomy): domain Eukaryota; kingdom Metazoa; phylum Chordata; class Mammalia; order Pholidota; family Manidae; genus Smutsia; species Smutsia gigantea. The sequence continues at coordinate 26,530 of JAVSCE010000068.1, forward strand.
ACAGCAAAACGTTCTTTGGGGTGAAAGGGTTTGTTACCCGGCTTTTTCTCCTGGCAGTAGGTCGAGCACTAACATCTCTGCCTCCTTCCAGAGCACTGGGCCGAGCTCTCTATATAGCACAGTAATAGCTTATTGCCTAAAGGTGTGGAAGTGGAAGCCTAGCAACAGGCCAGTTACATCATCAGGTGGTTTAAGTTCAGTGAGGATCCTGGCCATAGGAACCCCAATTTCCCTGCACTCCACACATCCACTATTCTCGCCTTACAATCTACAGGCTTTCAATCTTCTGCAGTGGTCCCTGTGTGAGAAAGCTGGAAAGCAAGAGATTCCACAATAGCAACAGAGGATAACAACAACTTAGAGATAATAAAAATTAAGATATAGCAAGATTTTGATACAGGTAACAAAAATTATAATAATCTTCAAGCCAGAGGAGGTTCCTAATAACAAAAATTAAAATAATCCTCAAGCCAGAGGAAGTTCAAATCCACAAAGACTTTAGGGATGATAAGACACATGTTTTAATGACACCAACATAGGCAAATCTTGTCCATCAGGTAGGATGCATGCAAGAGAGTGGTCCTGTGATAGGACTGTAGCAAGAAGGGGGTCCCTTCCAGGTCCAGTATACCATACTTTTATTCCTTTCCCTGTGGGGGTTACTGAAGGGTATATATATAGTGCTACTGAAGGTGCATGCACTGGCCATAATGATAAAACAAAACTCCCTGGTAAGATGCTCCTACCTTCTGGCCATTCAGGATATACTACTGTGACCTTTGGCAGCCATTCTGCTGTTATTCAAGGAATACACAGGAGGCCAGCTTCCAGGCCTTGTCCCCAAGGTGACAGGAGAGACAGCCATTATTGGTCCATGTGTTGAAAGGTCCAAGGTCAGGTCCACTCAATGGAGTCTCCAGGGTTCAGTGCAGTTGGTGCTGGGAGCAAGATGCTATTCTGGTGGCCGAACCTTAGCTTCAGTGATTCTTCCTTGATTTGTACTTGCAGTTGTATAGGGGAGGCAGCCATATGTGTTAACATGTCTATAGGGCTCAGGGCTCCCTTTTGGGATCTCTCATTCAAATGCCGTGGCACGGTCCATAAGCAGACAGACCAACCCTGCAGACTATTGGTATCTGACTTTAGTCCAGATTTTAACAAGCCCTTGTGACTCTCTATCATGCCTGCTGCAGTAGGCTTGTATGGCACATGAAACTTCCATTTGATTACCAGCTGTTGCACCCATTCTTGCAGTGTATGTCCAGTAAAATGGGTTCCCTGATCACTCTCAATTACATGTGGTTGACCATAGGCAGCAAAGAGATGCTCCAGGCCTCTTTTGGTCATCTGCTTGTCTGCACAACAGGTAGGAAAAGCAACCAGAAGTCCAGTAGCTGTGTCCACACAAGTCATCGCACACCGATATCCTTCTGACACAGGTAGAGTCCCAATACAGTCTATCTGCCACCTGATGAGGGGTATAGGCCCTTAGCTATTGTCCCATGTTGCTGTGGAACTCAGTGTAAGTCCCTTTGGAGCCCACAACACACTCCTGCTGGGCACTACTGACTTCTTCAAAGGTCAAAGGCAAGCCCCACTGACGGGCGACAGCCCACATTGTCTTTTGCTCCACGTGCAACAAACGCTGATGTAACCTCTGGGTAACATCAGAGTCAGGGTTTCCTTCTAACCAACGTATCTGGGTCAGTTTACCTGCTTCATCATTTCCTGGGTATGCCAGTGGCAAATGACCTGTCACATGGTATACTGTAATTATTTTAGTCTGACCACAGACCCATAAGTCTTGCCACAATTCTTGCCCCCAGGGGAGTTGGTGACCAACCAACCAGTTGGCATGGTACCAGGTTGATAGCCAGAGGGTCAAGCCCCGATAGACAGCCCAGCTGTCAGTGCAGACAACTATAGGGGAGGGCTCCTGGATGATCACAAGCCACACAGCCCACAACTCTGCTCATTGGCTGCTCTTCCCCTCTCCATCTTCCATCCATATTGTCTCAGTCTTAGGCTAGAAAGCTATGGCTCTCAATTTTGGGGCCTGCCGAAGGCTGGAGCCATCTGTGTACCATGCATCTTGGGTATAGGGGCTCTTCCCTCCTGATAGGGACTCTCTGCTATTAATAGTTCAAAAGCAAGTTCTTCCTGTTTTTCACTAGGATATGTCACTGGCTCCAATAAGCTTTGGAATTCTTCACTCAAGGGGCTACTAGAGCGGGCATTATGCTGCTGTAGGTAAGCACCCCACTTGACTAGTGTGGGTGTTTGTGCCACACCACTTCTTGGCTTTTGGGTCCAGACTTGTACCCATCCCAAGATGAGATAGGTGATTATTACTTTTATCGGAGCTATTCCAGTGATGGATTCTGTAGCCAGCAAGGCATGATACACGACAGCCAGTTGTTTTTCTATCAAAGTATATCATACCTCTGTCCCTTTCCAGAGTCGTGACCAGAATCCAACAGGTTGGCGAGTTCGTTCAAGCTGCTGCCAGAGCCCCAGCCATAACCGTCTTCAGTCACATGAACGTCCAGCTCACAGGGCCTTGATGGGTCTATCACACTCAAGGCCTGCACGGCCGTGACTTCCTGTTTTGCTGTAGTAAAGGCAGATGCACATGTCTCATCCCAGTCCCACCTGATGCCCTTTTGTAAAAACTGGTATAATGGCTTTCAGAATTTCTGCCAATTGTGGGATAAACACTCTCCAGTAGCCTAGAAGACCCCGAAACTCCTTTAGCAGTGCTACATTGGTAGGGATAGGAAAGGCCTGAACTTTATATATAACTGCTTCAGTTATAACTTTGGTCTTACCTAACCAAACAGCCCCCAAGTATTTGGCAGGCAAACCAGGTCCCTGAACCTTGGTACTGTTCACAGCCCATCCTTTCTTCTGTAAATGTTGCAGCAGTCTAGGTGCTGCACCTTCTAGATCTGAAAGAGATTTGGACGTGAGCATGACATCATCAATATAATGGTACAGCCACACCATTGGCGGTTTCTCCCATGTAGCCAAGTCCTGGGCTACAAGTCCATGACAGATGGTGGGGCTGTGGAGGTAACCCTGTAGAAGGGTGGTGAAAATCCATTGCCGTCTTTCCCATGTGAAGGCAAACTGTTCCTGACTTTGCAGCTCAATGTCAATGGAAAAGAAGGCATTAGCAAGACCTACCACATAATGGTATGTTCCTAGCTCTTGGCTGAGTGTATCAACCAAGCCTGCAATAGAGGGCACAGCAGCATGCATAGGGGGTATCACTTTATTCAGTTCTCTGTAATCCACACTCATACGCCAGGAGCCATCTGGCTTTTTTACTGGGCCCAATGGGGAATTGAAAGGACTATGGGTGGGCTTTATAATACCCAACTTTCCAGTTCCTGGAGAGTTTCTCCAATCTCTTTATACCTTCTAGGTAGTTTGTATTGTTTGGTATTAGTGATCCACCGAGGCACAGGCAAAGTCATGGGTGGGTGCCTATCATGTCCCCTCAGAACAGCCTTCACCACATGTACTCTCAGTCTGAACTCACCTGCAGAGGTCTACAGCCATAGACCCTGCAGGATATCAATCCCCTAAATATACTCAGGGATAGGAGAAATATACACAGTATACTCTTTTGGGGGTAGACTCCCTATTCCCAAAGGGATTTGGGCTTTTTTCACTCTGATGGCCTTTCCCCCATATCCATCTATGAGAGTGGGGGTCCTGGGGAACCACTCAGGATTACCATGAATCAGTGAACATTCAGCCCCTGTGTTCACCAGAGCCAGGACATGTTGTATGTTCACTGGGACCAATGGAGAGCTATTTCAACATGTGGCCTCCAGTGCCCCCTGGTCCCTCAGGAGAGATACCTTGACCCTCCTCTCAGTCAAATCATGTTCCCCAATCACCTTCCTGCATGGGCTCATGTGAAGTTGGCTCTCTCTCCAGCAGGAAGTCTTGCAAACACATAGGCCAGAGTCATGACTCTGTAACCTCTGCCTCTTTGGTCTTAATGGCTGGAACTGCAGCTCTGGTATCAGCTGTTGCCATAGCTCTCATAAGATCCTTTTTGACTTTCCATCTAATTTTCTTACATCTGCTCCTGCCTGTATTAAATCAACCCACACCTGGGTCTTCGTAACCTTCATGGGGCCCTGTAAATTCTTCTTGTGTATTTCTTTCTGTGTTCTCATTGCTTCAGCCTCTCCTAAGTCTGCTACTGCATGTGTCACCTCGCTTATGGGCTGCCCTAAGTGAGGGAAAAGAATGCCCACTAGAGGCCCAAAGAGGGATGTGGGAGCCATTTGAAGCACAATATTACTCATTACAGTAGTGAAAATCTCTTCATCTGAGCCATAATTCTCTGGACTATAGATGGCATTTCTTATGCCTAGCTCAGCATACGTCTGCCATCTAACAGGAGAGGATGGTAGATAACCCAGATTGGGCCACACAGCATGAAGTGCAGCCATAAGCCAATCGAGGAGGGAGTGACTCCCTGGGGTCTGATGTGCATTTTGTAATTGCTGCCTCAAGGTGGGTTGCACTGTCAGGGAAGACAGCTTTCCCACCTCTGATCCCAACAGAACAATTCCATCCACCCCTAAGTCCCACAGATGCAGGAGCCAAGCTGATACTGACTCCGAGGGCTTCTGCCTAAACCGGGAGCCCAAATCCACCAGCTCAGCCTGAGTATAGGGTGGACCATAGAGTGCTCCATGACCCGGGAAGGGGACTGCTCCTCTCCTTGGGGAACTTCCAGCCACTGGGTCTTTATTTTCCTTACAACCATGGAGCTTGCTTTCAATACAGGAGGGGCCAGTGCCTCCGGCACCACCCCTTCATCTTTCCCCAGATCCTCCATTTCTAGGGCTGATGGCACCTTTTTATCCCCTCCCCCAAGTACCTCCTCTGCAGCAACGTTTACCTTTCTATTGTTTCTCCCAGCAATGCTAGCTTAGTCTTCAAAGCTCTCCTACCTTCACCTCAATGCTTCGCAGCTGACGTTCTCATGCCACCTCTGCCTGTGCTTCCCTCAGGAGTTCTTCTTTTTCCTTGATGGCCTCTTCCTCTGGCAGAACACCTGGCAGTGCTGTCCTCTCATTCTGTAAGGAATTTTTTTCCTCTTCAATGGTACATTGCTGCTGGTGTTCTCGTGCTGCCTCCTCTCACATCAATGCCATTTCCTTCTTCAGGGAATCCACAGAAGTTTGCAGCTCACGTTCTCATGCCACCATTTCTTGTGTCTCTCCTGTAGACCTTTTTAATACTGTGAGAAGCAGCCAACCCACAGTCCCCACTGCCTCACGGGCACTCTGTTTCTCAAAAGACCTACTTACTATACCAAGGGCCACCCCTACAGCCTCATGTGTCACCTCAACTTGCCTCCAGTGCTGGGGTCGGGCCCAGTCCTCTAGGAGGCAAGCCACCTCAGACCACATACCCATTGGGGGACAATCCACTGTCTCCCTATTCACAGGGGGAGCCTGGTGAAGCACCCCTCCCATAAGGGCCACCTGTCTTTTTCCTTGGTCAACAATGAACCTTTCCGACTTTCACCAATTGTCTTGCCAATGGGTTTCAGCCCCAGGCTAGTTCACTATGGATTCAATGTGACCAAAGAAATTGACAGCAAAACATTCTTTGGGGTGAGAGGGTTTATTACCTGGCTTGTTCTCCCAGCAGTAGGTCGAGCACTAGCGTCTGCCTCCGTCCAGAGCACTGGGCCGAGCTCTCTATATAGCACAATAATAGCTTATTGCCTAAAGGTGTGGAAGTGGTAGCCTAGTTACATCTTCAGGTGGTTTAAGTTCAGTGAGGATCCTGGCCATAGGAACCCCAACTTCCCCACAGTTGTATTCTTCTATTCAAAAATTTATGTGACCCGCATTTTAATAATACACTTTTCATTGTACATGTTAAAGGACATTTTATTGTGATCAACTGCAAGGTAGTATATAAATATCTTTACTTTTCATGAAATGACTTCCTTACAAAAATAAAACTGTGCACCCATGATCTAGAACATCATAGTTTACAATACACTCCTTTCATAGTAAGGATGAATGAAGAAGAAATGTTACACATTATAGAATTTGTGATATATAATATGGTTTCAGTGGTATATGTTTGAGAAAAGTGGGCATCTACATTATAGGTTATATTGTAATAGAACAGATCCTGAACTGGGAATGAAGAGATGTGAAGAGACATTTTGGCCTGGGGGAATGTTTCAGTACCAGTGAGGAAAAAGACTTTTAGGAACAGAGTATTTAATAAAATATTTTAAGTTGGTTTCTGTGTTGTGCTAGATGCCAGATCCATCCAAACTCCAACTTGTGTTCAGTAAATTATCTTCTCCATGCAAATGTCTTCCAGTGAATTGTGTGTTTAATTATTACTACTCTTTTTCTGAAATTCAAGTAAAGCAGTTGTGTTACTTGTTGGGTCAGCTTGAGGCAGAAAGAAGCAAACAGATACTGGACAGGAGGCATAGATGAGATCAAGAGAGAGAAGAGGAAAGCTTTTCCAGAAGTGAGAATGAAAATGGTAAACATTTTAATTCTTCTTCTTCTAGGAATGGCAGACTAAACAGAGTCAGATTAAATCAGTTGCTGAAAGCAACTAGAAAAGGTCAAAATTTTTAAAAGCAGGTTTGAGGACATAGAAAGAATGTAAGAGCATTGAGAAGCTGCTGGGCAAGCTCTGTGCGAGGAAGGAGGCCAAGAGAGTCAAGCCCTGAATCAGGGGTGCTGGTCCTCTAGGTTATTGCCATTATGAAAAGTAGTGACTGGAAGGCTGGGGAAAGCATTAAACAAATGGACATCCCTGAAGGGAAAAAAAATGGAGAGCAGTGCCTGCAGTGGGGGACAGTTTTGTAGACACACTAGACTTCAGGTAGAACCCCAAAGTGATACTTCCTCGAATAAAGCAAAAAGAGAAAGAGACCAAAGGATAATGAGGAAAGTCTGGCTGCCTATCATCTCAGTCCCTAGTTGGATTAAGATAATCTGAGGTCATTATTGTCCTTTGCCTCAATACTTCTCATAAGCAAAACTCAGTCCTTTCTGAAGAAAGAGCATCAGCCAAGGTTCAAATCATTTCTACATTATCATATGTAATGTCTGGTCCTTGGTAAAAATCACCATAGCACAGAGAAGACTTGATTTATAACAAAGTGAAATAACAAACCATTGAAATAGGCACAGAGATCAGGACTATGAATAAAGGCAGAGAGCTTACAACAACTAAAACTAGTATGTGAAAGAAGGTAAAGAAAAATTTCCAGTTTCATCAAAGTATAAATTATATGCCTTTATAAAGTTATGTACATATACACATGTCAAAGTATACCTTTTTAAAGAAGAAAATTGAAAATCCTAGAAGAAAAAAAATACAGTAAATAAAATTATAAATTCAGTTGTATGGGTGGAACAGCAAATTAGATAGAAGTGAAGTAACACAATTAGCTGTTGGCAAAAAGGTCAGAATAAACATATCGAGACTCAATAATAAAAGGAGATTATTTTCTAAGGGCATGATAGACAAATGAAATATTGTCACTGGCTCTTATACACATTTAATTTGGGCTCCAGAAGTAGGTGGAAGAGAGAGGTAAAGGGGCAGAAGAAGTATTTGAGGACATAATAGCTGAAAAATTTCCAGAAATGTTAAAATCTTCAAGGATCAGATTTATAAGTAATTATAAAGCAAGACAAATGCAAAGAAAATCCCAGGTAGATATATAAACTAAGATTGTTGAAAATCAAAGATAGGGAAAAGAACGAAGTGCAGCTAAAAAATGAGATGACCTTCAATGGAGCAATAATCAGAGTATCAGCTGACTTCCCAATGGCATGATGCCTTTCCTGTGCTGGAAGACAATAAATTCCAACTTGGAATTCCATATCTGGCAAGAAATATTACTTGAAAAAGAAAAAAATTGATATTTTCAGATAAACTAAACTAGAAATTATTGGTTACAGGCACATGCTCACTAAAAATGATCTTCAGGAAGAAGGAAGAGTATTCAAGATGAAAGCTAAGAGAAAGAGGAAAAAAGAAGTCATGTGTGTTAATTTAAAGGAAACCTGCAAACAATAATACCATTCGACAATAACATTATATACAATACATAGCACATATATTGGGAAGTGGTTACTCAAAAATGTATTAAGAAAACCAAAGCCAACATTATACTTAACAGTGAGAAGCTGAAAGCTTTTCCTTTAAGATCGGGAACAAGACAAGGATGCCCATTCACCCCACTTTTATTCAACATAGATCTAGAGGTCCTAGCCACAGCAATCAGAAAACACAAAGAAAACAAAGGCATCCAGATTGGTAAGGAAGATGTCAAACTGTCCCTGTTTGCAGATGACATGATAGTGTACATAAAAAAACCTAAAGAATCCACTCCAAAACTATTAGATCTAATATCTGAAATCAGCAAGGTTGAGAGATTCAAAATTAATACACACTGGAATCTGTTGCATTCCTATACACTAACGGTGAACTAGCAGAAAGAGAAATCAGGAAAATAATTCCATTCACAATTGCATCAAAAAAAAAAAATACCTAGGAATAAACCTAACCAAAGAAGTGAAAGACCTATACCCTGAAAACTACAAGACACTCAAGAGAAATTAAAGAGGACACTTATAAATGAAATTCATCCCATGCCCTTGGGTAGGAAGAATCATTATTGTCAAAATGGCCATCCTACCTAAAGCAATCTACAAATTCAATGCAATCCCTATCAAAATACCAACAGCATTCTTCAATGAACTAGAGAAAATTCATATGTAACTACAAAAGACCCCAATAGCCAAAGCTATCCTGAGAAGGAAGAATAAAGCAGGGGGAATTACACTCCCTGACTTCAAGCTCTACCACAAAGCCACAGTAATGAAGACAATTTGGTACTGGCACAAGAACAGACCCATAGACCAGTGGAACAGACTGGAGAGCCCAGATACAAACCTAAGCATATATGGTCAATTAATATACAATAAAGGAGCCATGGATATACAATGGGGAAATGACAGCCTCTTCAGCAGCTGGTGTTGGAAAAACTGGACAGCTACATGTAAGAGAATGAAACTGGACTACTGTCTAGCCCCATACACAAAGGTAAACTCAAGGTGGATCAAAGACCTGAATGTAAGTCATGAAACCATAAAACTCTTAGAAAAAAACATAGGCAAAAATCTCTTGGACATAAACATGAGCGACTTCTTCATGAACATATCTCCCCGGGCAAGGGAAACAAAAGCAAAAATGAACAAGTGGGACTATATCGAGCTGAAAAGCTTCTGTACAGCAAAGGACACCATCAGTAGAACAAAAAGACATCCTACAGTATGGGAGAATATATTCAGAAATGACATATCCGATAAGGGGTTGACATCCAAAATATATAAAGAGCCCACACACCTCAACAAACGAAAAGCAAATAAGCCAATTAAAAAATTGGTTGAGGTGCTGAACAGACAATTCTCCAAAGAAGAAATTCAGATGGCCAACAGGCACATGGAAAGATGCTCCACATCACTAATCATCAGGGAAATGCAGATTAAAATCACAATGAGATATCACCTCACACCAGTTAGGATGGCCAACATCCAAAAGACAAACAACAACAAATGTTGGCAAGGAAGTGGAGAAAAGGGGAACCCTCCTACACTGCTGGTGGGAATGTAAACTAGTTCAACCATTGTGGAAAGCAGTATGGAGGTTCCTCAAAAAACTCAAAATAGAAATAGCATTTGACCCAGGAATTCCACACCAGGAATTTACCTTAAGAATGCAGCAGCCCAGTTTGAAAAAGACATATGCACCCCTATATTTATCGCAGCACTATTTACAATAGCGAAGAAATGGAAGCAACCTAAGTGTCCATCAGTAGATGAATGGATAAAGAAGAGGTGGTACATATACACAATGGAATATTATACAGCCGTAAGAAGAAAAAAAATCCTACCATTTGCAACAACATCGATGGAGCTAGAGGGTATTATGCTCAGTGAAATAAGCCAGGCAGAGAAAGACAAGTATCAAATGATTTCACTCATCTGTGGAGTATAAGAACAAAGAAAAAGCTGAAGGAACAAAACAGCAGCAGACTCACAGAACCCAAGAATGGACTAATAGTTTCCAGAGGGAAAGGGACTGGGGAAGATGGGTGGGAAGGGAGGGATAAGGGGAGAAAAGCGGCCATACGATTAGTACATGTAGTGCAGCAGCAGAGGACATGGGAAAGGCAGTATTTATAGATAAGACAAATAATGATTCTATAGCATCTTACTACACTCATGGACAGTGACTGTGGTGGGTATGTGGGGGAGACTTGATAATAGTGGGTCTAGAAACCATAATGTTTTTCAAGTGTTTGTACATTAAAACGATACCAAAAAAAAAAAATTACAATGGATACTAAGCACAAAAACAAAAGTATTGAGATCCTTGTTTGGTATAAAATGTGGTAAAAGTACTTTATGACAGACTTGAGTAATTAATACTGCATATGGTAATCAATCTCTAGGGAGATTACTAAAAGAATAGTGTATGTGGTTACTAACAGTACTTACAAACTAATAAAGGGATATGAATAATAATAATAAAAAACTTCAGCAATTCAAAAAATGCAATGAAATGGAAAGGAACATGGGAAGCTGGAGAATAGAAATCATAGAGAACGATCACATCTAATCTCAAATATGTCCATAACAACATTAAGTAAAACAACTAAAAGTTCCAGCAGAAGAAAATCTACACACACACACACACACACACAAACAGGGCCTGGCAGGTTTGACTTTAAACAGAAAGAAGATAAAAGGAATCAATTCGTGTGAACTTTGCAAACATTACAGCTTAAGTATAAGGACTGAGAGATTGTGGCTCGGTCAATAATAAGGCTATCCTATACACTCAAGGAAAGAAAGCTGGTAGAGCTGTATTTCTGAGTCAGAGTATGCCGTAATGAATATGTATTATAAGAGATACTGTGGGTATTTAATCATGATCAAATTTACATTTTTCATGGAAATATGGGTTCAAAATTTGCATGTCCTCAAAAAGCCTTGCCTCAAAACATATAAAACAGAAATTTACAGAAAGCAAAAAAATAGCTACAACAGTAATGAGAAATTTTTAACAGACCTACAAAGAACTCTAGACTGAAAGTCATTGAGAACATGTATTTCAGTGAAATGATTACAAAACATGATGTAATTAACACATATAGAATTATGTCTCCAATTGCAGAAAACAATTATATAATTGATCATTTGCTGGGACACAATGCAAAACTCAATAAATTTCAAATATTAAAATCATACAGGTTATACTCTCTGAACACTGAAAAAGTAAGCAGGAAACCAACACAAAAAGAGAAACAGAAAATTCCAAATGTTTGGAGATTAGGCAAAAATAAAGTAGAAATCATAATGGAAATTATAAAATACTCAGAACTAATTAAAGACAAAAAGGTATCAAACTTGTGAACATGGATTAAACCATAATAAAGGAGTAAGATTGAAAACATCCATCTTGAGAAAGAATAAAAATGGTAAGTTAAACTCATAAATATGAAAATAAAAAAATTACTATAACAGAGAACCATTATGTATTATAGAGACTCAATAGTGTCAAAAATTGATAAATTCTTGACAAGAAAAAAGAAAAAAGAAAAAAGACACAAGTAAGTAATATTAACAATACAAAAGAGGACACCCCTATAATCCCAGAGATATTAAAAGATTCCATAGCACTGAATTTGAAAAAATGTATCTAAAATAATAAGAGACAAGGTCAACTTATCAAAACTGACATAAGGGAAAATGTAAAATTGGTATAGTCTCATGTTCATGAAAGAATTTGTATCCATGGTTTAAAACCTGCTAACAAAAAAAGTCATACCCAGATAGCCTTAATTTTTAATTCCACCAAATATTTGTGAAAGAAGTACCCCAGGGCTATGAGAGTAGCTCCCATTCTTCACTGTGTCTTCAGTTCATTAATACCAGTTATTTTCCATGTTTGAAAACTTGAAATACCTTTTGCCATTAAAAACAGAGTGGTTGGGTTCATTCTGTTCAGTGAACATTTAGAATGTGGAGGGTTTAATGGAAAACAAGACTTTGCCCCACTTCTGAATATATGAAGTGAAATTATATCGGTATTCTCTTTTTAAAGTATGTTCAGAACTCCAGTTTTGGTGCCAGACAGATAGAAAATATTTACACCTCATCCACAGTAATAGTAATTGGAGATGGGGCTTTATATTAGTTTCAACAGTGACACCAGATCTCAGTGGTTTAATAAAGTGTTTTTCATTCATACAAAGAAACTGAAAAAATGGGTTTTCTGCAGAAGTTTCTTTTCAAACAGTGACCTGGAGATGTTTTCAAGATTTCACTTGTGTCTGTACAACCTTGACATGAGATCCTCAGAATCATTCCAGCGGAGGAAGAGAGCATAGAGAATCATTCAGTCTTGGTACAGGCTTGACTAGGGAACGGCACATGCCACAGTACTGACCACATGGATCTTCCTCGCTCAAGCTCCTTGGCGTTGTGAGCAAGAACATCAATATGCTCTTCCATTTTTCTTCATTACCTTCACATTGGTCATTGCTAACCTCAGAACACTTTTAGACAATTCCCGGTTTCAGCCAGCAGTCTTTTGGTCATGTGGAAGGGCGTGGACAGTTCCAGAATGCATTCAATGAAGAAAAAGGGGATAAAATAAAGGTGAGGACTCCCAAGTTTATGACAGCCAGGGTCTGGAATGTCTAATGTCAGCAACTGCCTGTGTGGAACAGCTGCACAGAAATCTCAATCACATGAAGCATCTGCTCTGTACAGGTTTGTACATGTTATGTAACAAAAACTCTCGTGTGGTGAACAAAATTTCAAGATGAAAATTTGGTCTTTAGGGCATGAAAAATTCAACATGTATCAATCACTTGACATTCACTACATAATTCTTCATAGTTTAGTTGAGAAATTATATCTTTAAGACAGAACTATTACCTGAAAAAAAATCTAGCAATGTCATCACCTATTTAATGTACATCCATCTCGTGTTCACAATGAGAAGTTTGGATTCTTGTGGTCTGTCATTCAGAGTCAGGTTTTTTTTGAGTTCTAGGGCTAGAAAAAACAAATATATATTTCAAACCATGTAAAGTCCTACTTCATGGTGGTGTAGAGTCTTAGAGGCAAATTAATGATTTTTTTCTGAAGGTGGTATTCCTAGAAAAATCTGAGAAATATAGGTACAGCAAGGACCTTTCCTTCTTTAAGAGAACAGAGGGTTTTACACAATGGGAACCTTGATATGGCCTGTGATGAGCTACTGAAATCAGATATGGATCAGTTTTGGTTTGGGGAAGAATATGGACTGTTAAGAAAGCTAATTAAGAAACCTCGTGTGGTACATCTATATAAAACCATAGTGAATAAGATCCTCCACATATACCAATTCTGAGAACATAATTATATTTCTTTATTTTAAACTGCCATTCATAAATAAAGGAAAAAGTGAAAAAGATCACATATCAACTTTCAAGAATTTTTCTTAGAAAATCTGGTTTTTTTAAAAAACATATATATATTTTTAAACATTCAGGCATAATTATGTTTAATAAAATGATACTATCAATAGGGTTTGATAAATTTGTCAACTAACCCTATTATTTTGTATACATAAAGCACTATGCTTTAGTCTTGTATTAGACTATATATCATGCCTTCAAAGGCTTGGAAAGAGATATGGATCAATTGAGAGTCATCTAAACTTTTGGGTTCAAATTTTAATATCTTTATATTGATGCCTGAGATGAATGAAGCAAGAGTAGGCTTGTCATATTATCTTGGAACACTAAGTCACACAGGTTGTTTAATCACCTGGAAAGCAGAAACAAATCCAAAATGGTCTTGGTAAATAGAGAACAAAAACAAATTCAGTAAGGGGTAAAAAGCCAGTACACATGGGGGGAAATGCTATTAAAAAACATGAGGAAATGACGAATAGTTTAAAATGCATAGAATACAAGTGAGTCTGTGGCAGTCCTATTGTGAACTCTGATGGAAACAATAATGGTAAATGCATTGAAGATGTTCTCCTATAAGTATTTTGGACCCCCAAGAAAAACTTTTTGAATTTTTTCTTTATATCTCCCTAAATAGAACTACAACATTTCTGTAAAACCTCCTTCTCATCTAAAAAGACAAAAATTGATTAATAATCACAATTATATGATACATGAAACACTTGCTATATGCCATGACCTATGCTACATGTTTTATTGCTATGACATGCTACATGCCCCATTTTATAGCCAAGTCGCTGATGCTCCCTGAGGTCATGTAGCTTGCCCTCTGTCTTACAGCTCATGAGTGACGGAGCAACTTAGCTTGCTCTGTTGGGCCAGTCTTATGCAATGGCTGTTGAGTTTCATAAGCCTCTTGGTCCATTTCCCACTATGTCCCATATATTCCCTTGGTATGAACTCTCAGGAGTCTTTTCTGCATTCGCCCAAGTCTTTTGACCCCATTTATGGGTGTATGTTAAATGAAAATGAGTGTCATTGGGCAATTTAAAAATCTTTTTGATTGTCCTCCTGAATTAAAATAGAGTGATAAGTGTATTGTATTAATCAGGTCTTTTTATTCTCTCTCTTTCTGATGCTTTCACATCTGAAGCTTTGCTAATTCTGGAGAGACTGCCCCTTCCAGGACTAAGCAATTCCTAGAAATAGTGAATGACTTGCTCATGAAGCATACCGCTCAAATTGCAAACCAGCCAGCCCAGAGCTTGTGGCCCCACCATCTCTGTAGGCTTTCATATTCCAAGGCCACTGTCTCCTTGCCCTAATCTTCCCAGAGCTGGTCTCACACAACTCAGGGCAACCTCTGTTCCCCACAGCCTATTGAAATTATTGAAACTAGTCAATCCTAAAAACCAGCTTACCCTGCCTTGCACATCCTTACCCATATAAACCACAATAAGTGTTCTTGCCTACATATTTTATCCCCTCTTCCTTGGCCTCCTGACTTTGGCCCTTCCTCTGCATGGCCCTGCATGGTGTGGAATTCTGCACCCCTTGGGAACTGTGAGTCACAAACTATCTTTTGATGGCAATCATCTCCAGATCTGTTGGCCTCACCACAGGTGATATTAAAATCTGTGATTTAATTATTCCAAATTATTTCCAAAATAATTTTTAAAAAAGTAAACATTTATCCTGAAATCATAATTAAATCAGAATTTAAATGATCATATTTCTGAAGGAAATAGATGGGAATAAACCCAGTTTTACAAAATAGGTTATTCCACCACAGTATTTTTTTTAAGAATTACTGGTATAGGGAAAAAGATGGTGGCGTGTGTAGTGTGGCAGAAATCTCCTCCAAAACCACATATATTTTGCAAACACAGCAAGTACAACTATTCCTAAAAGAGTGACCAGAAGTAACAGTACACCAGTCAGTCTACATCTGGGAGAAATCAACATTTCATGGAAAAGGGTAAAGTAAAAATCCGTAACCTGACAGGAACCAAGTACTTCCCCCACCCCAGCTCACGGGCAGGAGGAAAAGAAGTAGAGTGGGTAGGGAATGGAACCACAGGACTGCTAAATACTCACCCCTTGAAATCTACCCCGGGAGTACGGACCCACATTGCATGGTGCTCTGGAGATTAGAGGGGCTGAAATGCAAAGTCTGAGACTAAGAATGCTAACAGGTTCCCACAACTGGCTGCCCTGGGACAAAAGCAAAGCATGCTTTTTAAAAGTCTTAAAGAAGCAAGAGTTTAGGAGAAGGAACAGGTAGACAAAATCATCCTGGTACACTCAGTCCAGCAGGCTGGGAACTTACAGCAGCATCAGGTGCACTATGTCCTTGGTTGGCAACACAGCCTCAAGGCCCCTCACCACAACAAATAGCCTGCTGCTCCTTCCTCAGTGCTAGCAACTGCCCAAAAATGGGCTCTTCCAGCCATTGCTGCAGACCATCTGGAGGGCAGCCCCTCCTCAACTACACAGCTTAACTCAGAGGCTTCTCCCTGCATGCGGCTAACAGGCCCAGACCCAGAGGCTGCTCCCTGGGCATGGTTGACTGGGCCAGACAATGTAACAGGTGCTGAGACTGGGAGGCACGAAAGGGCTTTGTTCTCATGGCAGAACCCGCGTCTCTGGCCTGCAACCCACACTAGTGCCCTAGGACATCCCGAGGGCCAACCCGCCAATGGAAGCTTAGAGGATTAACCCAGAGGCTGTTCCCTGTGTGCAGTTAACCCACACAGACAACAGAGACAGGCATGGTGACCGGCAAGCAGGAGGGGACTTTGTCCTTCCAGCTAACAACGCCACTTGCTGGTGACCACGCCCATCACTCCAGGACTATGAAAAGGCAGAAGAACCCTGTTCAATCCCAAATCCATCAAACACCAGAAAGGGCTCAGTGAGACTGAAATCACCAATCTCCTGAAAAATAATTCAGAATAAAAGTCATAAGCATGCTGATGGAGCTACAGAAAAATATTCTAGATCTAAGGGACAAATTCAGGAGGGAGATACATGAAATTAAACAAACAATGGAGGGATTTAAAAGCAGATTAGATCAGGTCGAGGAGACAGTTAATGGAATAGAAATCAGAGAACAGGAAGACAGAGAAACTGAGGCAGAGAAGGAGAAAAGGATCTCTAAGAATGAAAGAATAATAATAACATAACTGTGTGACCAATCCTAAAAGAGCAATATACACATTATAGGAGTACCAGAAGAAGAAGAGAGAAAAATGGATAGAAAGTGTCCTTGAGGAAATAATTGCTGAAAATTCCCCCAATCTGGGAAAGGAAATAATCTCACAGGCCATGGAAGTGCGGAGATCTCAAAACACAGTGGACTTTAGGAAGACAAAAAGACATATAATAATTAAAATGGCAAAGATCAAGGACAAGGAGAGAATATTAAAAGCAGCCAGAGAGAGAAAAAAGATCACATACAAAGGAAAGCCCTTAAGGTTATTATCAGACTTCTCAGCAGAAACCTTACCAGCCAGAAGGGAGTGGCATATATTTATTGCAATGAAACAGAAGGCTTCCAACAAAGAATACTCTACCTTGAAAGATTATCATTTAAATTTGAATCAGAGATTAAACTATCCAAGTAAGCAAAAGTTGAGGGACTTTACCTCCCACAAACCATCACTACAGCATATTTTAAAGAGACTTCTCTAGAAGGAAGTGTCCTTAGATTCATAGTTGTCACCAGAGAAAATAAAAGCACAACAAAGGAAGTGGACCAACTAAATACTAACCAAATGGAAATTAAATCAACTACCTAAAAGCTCCATCAAGGGATAAAGAGTACAGAATATGACACCTACCATATAAAGAGTGGAGGCAGAAGAAAAAGAAGGGAGACAAAAAAGAATGAACAGACTGTGTTTATAATAGCATAATAAATGAGTTAAGGTAGACTGCTAGATAGTAAAGAAGCTGCCATTGAACCCTTGGTCCAACCATGAATCCAAAGCCTGCAATGGCCATGTATATCGATAACACCCTAAATGTAAATGGACAGAATGCACCAATCAAAAGACACAGAGTTACAAAATGGATAAAAAAGCAGGACCCATCTATATGCTGCCTACAAGAGACTCACTTCAATCCCAAAGATACACAGACTAAAAGTAAAGGGATGGAAAAAGATATTTCATGCAAACAATAGGGAGAAAAATGCAGGTGTTGCAATACCTGTATCAGATGAAAAAGACTTCAAGAAAAAGAAAGTAACAAGAGACAAAGAAGGACATTACATAATGATAAAGGGATCAGTACAACAAGCGAATATAACCATTATAAAAATCTATGCACCCAACACAGGATCACCTACATATGTGAAAAAAATACGAACAGAATTAATGGGGGAAATAGAATGTGATGCATTCATTTTAGGAGACTTCAACACACCATTCACTCAAGAGGACATATCAACCAGACAGAATATAAGTAAGTACACAGAGGCACTAAACAACACATTAGAACAGATGGACCTAACAGACAACTACAGAACTCTCCACCCAAAAGCAGCAGGATGCACATTCTCAAGTGCACATGAAACATTTTCAAGAATAGATCATATACTAGGCCACAAAAAGAACCTCAGTAAATTCAAAATGATTGAAATTGTACCAACCAGTTTCTCAGACCACAAAGGTATGAAACTAGAAATAAATTACACAAAGAAAATGAAAAAGCCCACAAACACATGGATGCTTAACAACATGCTCCTACATAATCAATGGATCAATGATCATATTAAAACAGAGATCAAGCAATATATGGAGACAAATGAAAAAAACAGCACAATGCCCCAACTTCTGTGGGACGCCGCAAAGGCAGTTCTAAGAGAAAAGTATACAGCAATCCAGGCCTATTTAAATAAGGAAGATCAATCCCAATGAATAGTCTAATTCATAATTATTGAAACTGGAAAAAGAAGAACAAATGAGGCCCAAGGTCAGCAGAAGGAAAGACATAATAAAGATCAGAGAAGAAATAAATAAAACTGAGAAGAATATAAAACAATCAAAAAAATTAATGAAACCAAAAGCTGGTTTTTTGAGAAAATAAACAAAATAGATAAACCCCTAGCCAGACTTATCAAGAAAAGAAGAGAATGTCTACACAAAAACAGAATCAGAAATGAGAAAGGAAAAATCATAACAGACACCACAGAAATACAAAGAATTATTAGAGAATACTATGAAAAATTATATGCTAACAAACTGGATAACCTAGAAAAAATGTACAACTTTCTAGAAATATACAACCTTCCAAGATGGACCCAAGAAGAAACAGAAAATTTGAACAGACCAATTACCAGCAATGAAATTGAATAAATAATAAAAAAATCACCCAAGAACAAAACCCCCAGACCAGATGGATTCACCACTGAATTTTATAGACATTTAGAAAAGACATAATACCCATTCTTCTTAAAGTTTTCCAAAAATAGAAGAGGAGGGAATACTTCCAAACTCATTTTATGAAGCCAGCATCACTCAAATACCAAAACCAGGCAAAGACACCACAAAAAAAGAAAACTACAGACCAATATCTCTGTTGAACATATATGCAAAAATATTCAACAAAATATTATCAAACCAAATTCAAAAATACATCAAGTTGATCATACACCATGATCCAGGGATGCAAGGGTGGTACAACATTCAAAAATCCATCAACATCATCCACTATATCAATAAAAAGGACGAAAAAAAATCACATGATCATCTCCATAGATGCTGAAAAAGCATCTGACAAA
>JAVSCE010000069.1:0-14464 GCA_032199065.1 Smutsia gigantea
ACGAAAAAGGAGCCATGAATATACAGTGGGGAAAAGACGGCCTTTTCAATAGTTGATGTTGGGAAAACTGGACAGATACATGCAAGACAATAAAACTGAATTACTGTGTAACTTTATACACAAAAGTAAACTTGAAATGGATTAAAGACCTAAATATAAGACATGAAACCATAAAACTCATAGAAAAAAAAGGGAGAAAATCTCTTGAATGTAAACATGAGTAATTTTTTCCTGGACACATCTACTTGGGCAAGGGAAACAAAATAAAAAATGAACAAGTGAGATTACATCAAACTAAAAAGCTTCTGTATGGAAAAGGACACTATCAGCAGAACAAAAAGGCAACCTACAGTATGGGAGAATATTCAAAAACAATTTGTAAAGGGTTAACATCCAAAAATATAAAGAACTCATACACTTCAATACCCAAAAACCAAATAATCCAATTAAAAAATGGACAGAGGACCTGAACAGACATTTTTCCAAAGGAGTACAGAAGGCCAACAGACACATGAAAAAAATGCTCTACACCGCTAATCATCAGGGAAATGCAAATCAGACCACAATGAGATATCACCTCACACCAGTTAGGATGGCCACCATCCAAGAGACAAGAAATAACAAGTGTTAACAACGATGTGGAGAAAAGGGAATCCTCCTACCCTGTTGGTGGGAATGTAAATTGGTGCAGCCACTGTGGAAAGCAGTATGGAGGTTCCAATAGCCAAGATATGGAAGCAACCTAAGTGTCCATCAGTAGATGAATTGATAAAGAAGAGGTGGTACATATACACATGGACTATTATTCAGCCATAAAAAAGAAACAAATCCTTCCATTTGTGACAACATGGATGGACCTAGAGGGTATTTTGCTAAGTGAAATAAGGCAGGTGGAGAAAGAAAAATGCCATATGATTTCACTAATTTGTGGAATATAAAAACAAAACAAAATGAACAAAATAGCAGTAGACTCATAGACACTGCGAATTGACTGGTGCTTACCATGGGGGAGCAGTTGGGATAGGTAGGTGGGGAGATTGAGGAGGAGAAAGGGGCACAAAAATTCTTAATCATAATATAAGTGCATCACAAGGCTGGTAGTACAGCATGGAGAATATAGCCAATGATTCTGTAAACATCTTCCTCTGTTGACAAATCGTAACTGCACTGAGGGGGTAAAGGGGGTAAGTATTTAACAATATAGATAACTGTTGAATCACTGTGTTGTATACTTGAAACTAACATAAAATTATGTATCAGCTATACTTCAGCTTTAAAAAAAGTAGGTACCTTTTATACCACAAGTTGTGCTTTTGAAGGAATTTTAAATTAAAATTATTTTTAGTTCCTATTCTTTTAAACTGAAGAATTGAAAGAACAGATACAGTCAATTTGGAAAAAGGATCCAGGTTACTGTCTTTCCTCATTTATTTTCCCAGATCTGCCTGCTTATTAATTTTCATATTGTATGCTTATAGGGGTGGAGTGCCATGTGGGGTGAGGGGGATCTATGGTTGAAATAACTGTGCCTGACTAGGTTGCTAACTCTTCCTAATTAAAATGTTAAACCTTAGCAAGTCTACCCACCCAGATGTTTCATTCTCCAACTTATCTTCTTATCAGTAACAAAGCTAACACTTTCAACACATGACATGCACTGAAAATTGAAGCTAACACGGCAAACATACATGACATATAAAATATCCACACACACACACACACACACATTCATCCTATTTCCTTCAATTTATAATAAACTGAGCATTAAAAATAACAAAAATTAAAAAATATACTGTATCTAATTTAGGGAAAATAGGAAGACAAATACATCCATCATATGTTAGATATTGCACTATGTACATATTTTGTGAATTAATATTGAATATTAATAATGATTAGAATAAACTGCCAGGAAAACAGAACATTTAAACAAGCTAATCACTATAGAAGGAACCAAAAAACTATCAAAAAATCTAAAACCAAAAAAGAGGCTAAATTCATGAGGTTTTACAAGTAAGTCCCAACTTTCTCGTGTAGAACTCCATAGAGAGATAATTTCTGTGTTAACTACCTAGAGTATAATAAAAACAGGAAAGTGTTCAAGTTTACTTTCTAAAGCTAACATAAGTATAAACGAAACCTGATAAAAGCACAAAAAAGAATACAACAAATTCTTTTATTAATACAGAATGCAAAACGCTGAAATGCTACTGAATGAATGTAAACAGTGTATGTATTTGAATTTATAAAATAAAATTTACTAAGAAAGGTGTTTTATGAAAATATTTCAGAACATTAATAACACCTTGAGTTGAATAAGAGTTTTCTATAGCAATGAAACTACAAAATCCAGAGGGGAGGAGAAAGATTTGAAAACAGCATTTCTGAAGCTTCTTTATGAAAAAAGATACCTTAACTAATTCAAATAGAAATGACAGACTAGGAAAAATATAGGACATATGTCTATAAAAGGGTAATATTTAATAAATGAGAGTACACCTATACCATGGAATATTAAAAGGAAGTAGTAGAGAGGCAAGAGGATTAAAGATGGCAGTGTGAGAGGTCAGACAGAGAACTCCTCCCAAACCACATATAATACGAAAATATACTTAATACAACTAATCCTAAAAGAGCAACAGGAAAGAAGGCTGCACCAGATGGCATACACCTGGAGAAAAGTACAGACTTCATGAAACAAGGTAATGTACCAAAGCCTTGATCTGGTGGGACCCAAGCTCTTCTCCCACCCCAGGTCACTGGAAGGAGGAAGAGAAACTGAACACGGAGGGGGTGGAAGCCTAGGACTGCTGAACTGCCAGCACTGGAGACCTGCTTTGGGAGCATGATCCTACATAGCATGGTGCTCTAGAGATTAGTGGGGCTGGAAAACTAAGACAGGTGGAATACTTGGAGAGACTGAGATTCCAGCCATTTATGGAAAACAGGGATCCACATCTGGCTACTCTGGGACAAAAGAAAAGTGGGCAGTCTGGGAAACTTCCTAACAGTGAGAGGGCTGCTAAAGGGGTAAGGATTGCACAGAACTTGCTGCTCAGGAGAAAAAATAGGTGGAAAAAGTTGTTTGGACACACTCTGCCCAGCAGTTTGGGAACTTTCAGGAGCTTCAGGCGCTCCATCCCCCAGGCAGGCTAATCAGCTCCGAGGCCCCCCATGGTGATAATGCAGCCTGCTGAGCCTTCCCCCTGGCCTGCCAGCACCAGCTTGCACACAGGCATTTCCTGCCCTGGCGTCAGGCCAGCCAGAGGGAGGCCCTGCCTATGGCAGCTACAAATGCAAAGCACAGAGGCTTACACCTGTGTGCTTGGCCCACTGGTTCTGACAGTGGAGACAAGCACAGCAGCAGGAAAGAAGGAAACAGCTCTTTCCTCCACCCAGGCACCAGCGACGACGCTCCCCTGCAACCACCACATCACTCCAGGGGCTGAGTATCTCCAGAGAGAAGAGCTTATGGGCACTAGAGGGCTCCACATACAAATATGAAATGTCAAAGCAACCTGGTGCAAACCAAAATCCCACAAACACCATGAAAGGACCAAGTGAAACTGAATGCATCAATCTTCCTGAAATAGAGTTCAAAATGAAAAACATAAACATGCTCATGGAGGTACAGAAAAATATTCAACAACTCAGGGACAAATTTAGGACGGAGATTCAATCATTGAGAAATTCCATATCTGAAATTAAGCATACAATGGAGGGATTTAAAAGCAGATTAGAGAGGGTATTATGCTCAGTGAAATAAGCCAAGCCAAAAAAGACAAGTATCAAATGATTTCATTCATATGTGGAGTATAAGAACAAAGAAAAAAACTGAAGGAACAAAACAGCCGCAGACTCACAGAACCCAAGAACGGACTAATAGTTACCAAAGGGAAAGGGACTAGGGAAGATGGGTGGGAAGGGAGGGTTAAGAGGGAAAAGGGGGCATTATGATTAGCAGATGTAATGTTGGGGGGGGCACGGGGAGGGCTGTACAACTCAGAGAAGACCAGTAGTGACTCTATAGCATCTCACTACGCTGATGGACAGTGACTGTAATGGGGTTGGTGGGGGGGACTTGATGAAGGGGGTAGTTTAATAATCATAATATTGCACATGTAATTGTAGATTAATGATCCAAAATAAATTATTTAAAAAATTTAAAAAAAAGCAGATTAGATGTAGTAGAAGAGATGGTTAATGGAACAGAAATTAGAGAAGAGGAATAAAAAGAAGATAAGGCACAGAAAGAAAAAAGGATCTCTAGGAATGAAAGAATGTTGAGAGAA
Organism: Smutsia gigantea; assembly: GCA_032199065.1. Lineage (NCBI taxonomy): Eukaryota > Metazoa > Chordata > Mammalia > Pholidota > Manidae > Smutsia > Smutsia gigantea. The sequence continues at coordinate 4,293 of JAVSCE010000069.1, forward strand.
CTGTGTGACAAATCCAAACAGAAAAATATTCGCATTATAGGGGTACCAGAAGAAGAAGAAGAGAGAAAAAGGGATAGAAAGTGTCTTTGAGGAGTTAATTGCTGAAAACTTACCCTGGGGAAGGAGATAGTCTCTCAGGCCATGGACATGCACAGATATTCCAACACAAGGAACCCAAGGTAGACAATACCAAGACATATAATAATTAAAATGGCAAAGATCAAGGATAAGGACAGACTTTTAAAAGCAGCTAGAGAGAGAAAAAGATCACATAGAAAGGAAAATCCATTAGGCTACCATCAGACTTCTCAGCAGAAACCTTACAGGCCGAAGGGAGTGGCATAATATATTTACTGCAATGAAACAGAAGGGCCTCGTACCAAGAATACTCTATCTGGAAAGATTATCATTTAAATTTGAAAGAGGGATTAAACAATTTTCAGATAAGTAAAAGCTGAATTTACCTCCCACAAACCACCTCTACAGTGTATTTTGGAGGGACTGCTATAGATGGAAGTGTTCCTAAAGGTAAATAGCTGTCACCAGGAGAAATAAAACCACAGTAAAAAACTAGAACAATTAATTACTAAGCAGATGCAAAATCATATCAACTACCCACAAAGTCAGTCAAGGGATAGACAAAGAGTACAGAATATGACACCTAATATATACAGAATGGGGGAGTAAGAAAAAAGAGGAAAAAAAAAGACATTTATATTGTGTTTGTAATAGCATACTAAGTGAGTTATATTAGACTGTTATATAGTAAGGGAATTTACCCTTGACCCTTTGGTAACCAGGAATCTAAAGCCTGCAATGGCAATAAGCACATACCTATCGATAATCACCCTAAATGTAAATGGTCTGAATGCACCAATCAAAAGACACAGAGTCACTGAATGGATAAAAAAAACAACACCTGTCTATATGCTGCCTACAAAAGACTCACTTCAAACCAAAAGACATGCACAGACTGAAAGAAAAGGGATGGAAAAAAGATATATCATGCAACTAATAAGGAGAAAAAAGCAGGAATTGTAGTACTTATATTAGACAAAATAGATTTCAAAACAGCAAAGTCACAAGAGACAAAGAAGGAGATTATATAAAGATAAAGGGGTCAGTCTAACAGGATATAACCATTATAAATATCTATGCACCCAACACAGGAGCACCTATATATGTGAAACAAATACTAACAGAACTGAAGAGGAAATAGACTGCAATGCATTCATTTTAGGAGACTCCAAAACTCCACTCACTCCAATGGACAGATCAACCAGACAGAAAATAAGTAAGGTAACAGAGGCACTGAAAAACACATTAGACCAGATGGACTTAACAGACATCTACAGAACACTCCACCCAAAAGCAGGAGGATAGACATTCTTCTGAAGTGCACACGGAACATTTTCAAGAATAGATCACATAGTAGGCCATAAAAAGAGCCTCAGTAAATTCAAAAAAACTGACATTGTACCAACCAGCTTCTCAGACCACAAAGGTATGAAACTAAAAATAAATTATGCAAAGAAAATGAAAAATCCCACAAACACATGGAGGCTTAATAACATGCTCCTAAATAACCAATGGATTAATGATGCAATAAAAAGAGATCAAGCAATACATGGAGAAAATGGCAACAATAGTTCAACACTGCAAAATGTATGGGACGCAGCAAAGGCCGTGCTAATAGGGAAGTATATTGCAATACAGGCCTACCTCAGGAAAGAAGACCAATCCAATATGAACAGTCTAAACTCAGAATTAACAAAACTAGAAAAAGAAGAACAAATGAGGCCTAAAGCTTTTCCTCTAACATAGGGAACAAGACAAGGATGCCCACTCTCCACACTTTTATTCAACATAGTTCTGGGGATCCTAGCCATGGCAATCAGACAACACAAAGAAGTATAAGGCATCCAGATTGGAAAGGAGGAAGTTAAACTGTCACTGTTTGCATATGACATAATATTGTACATAAAAAACCCTAAAGTATCCACTCCAAAACTATTGAAACTAATATCTGAAATCAGAAAAATTGCAGGATACAAAATAAATACACAGAAATCTGTTGTATTCCTATACACTAACGATGAACTAGAAGAAAGAGAAATCAGGAAAACAATTACTCCATTCACAATTGCATCAAAAAGAATAAAAAGCTGGGAATAAACCTAATGAAGAAAATCAAAGACCTACACCCTGACTACTACAAGACACTCGAGAGAAATTAAAGAAGATAACAATAAATGGAAATACATTCCATGCTCATGGATAGGAAGAATTAATATGGTCAAAATGGTCATCCTGCTTAAAGCAATCTACAGATTCAATGCAATCCCTATCAAAATAACAACAGCATTCTTCAATGAACTAGAGAAAATCATTCTAAAATTCATATGGAACCACAAAAGACTCCAAATAGCCAAAGCAATCCTGAGAAGGAAGAATAAAGTTGGGGAAATTACACTCCCCGACTTCAAGCTCTACCACAAAGCCACAGTAATCAAATTTGTTACTGGCACAAGAACAGACCCATAGACCAATGGAACAGAGTAGAGAGCCCAGATATAAACCCAACCATATATGGTCCATTAATATACGATAAAGAGCCATGGATATACAATGGGGAAATGACAGTCTCTTCAACAACTGGTGTTGGCAAAACTATACAGCTACATGCAAGAGAATGAAGCTGGATTACTGTCTAACCCAATCACCAAAGTAAACTCAAAATGGATCAAAGACCTGAATGTAAGTCATGAAACCATAAAACTCTTAGAAGAAAACACAGGCAAAAATCTCTTCAATATAAACATGAGCAACTTTTTCCTGAACACATCTCCTCAGGCAAGGGAAACAAAAGCAAAAATGAACAAATGGGACTACATCAAGCTAAGAAGCTTCTGCATAGCAAAGGACACCATCAAAAGAACAAAAAAGACATCCTATAGTATGGGAGAATATATTTGTAAATGACATATCCAACAAGGGGTTAACATCCAAAATATATAAAGAACTCACATGCCTCAACACCCAAAAAGCAAATAACCCTATTAAAAAATGGGCGGAGGATATGAATAGACAATTCTCCAAAGAAGAAATTCAGATGGCCCACAGACACATGAAAAGATGCTCCACATCACTAATAATCAGGGAAATTCAAATTAAAACCACAATGAGATATCATCTCACACCAGTTAGGATGGCCAACATCGAAAAGACTAGGAACAACAAATGCTGGTGAGGAAGCGAAGAAAGGGGAACCCTCCTAACACTGCTGGTGGGAATGTAAGCTTGTTCAACCATTGTGGAAAGCAATATGGAGGTTCCCCAAAAAACTAAAAATAGAAATACCATTTGACCCAGCAATTCCACTCCTAAAAATTTACTCAAAAAAATCAACTTCTCAGATTCAAAAAGACATATGCAGCTTTATCTTTATTGGAGCACTATTTGCAATAACCAAGATACGGAAGCAACCTTAGTGCCCATCAGTAGATGAAGGGATAAAGAAGAAGTGGTACATATACACAACAGAATACTACTCAGCCATAAGAAAGAAACAAATCCTACCATTTGCAACAACATGGAGGTAGAGGGTATTATTCTCAGTGAAATAAGTCACGCAGAGAAAGACAAATACAAAATTATTTCCCTCCTTTGTGGAGTATAAAAAGAAGCAAAAGTAAAGGAACAAAATAGCAGCAAACTCACAGTCTCCAAGAAGAGACTAGCAGTTACCAAAGGGGAGGGATAGGGGAGGGAGGGAGATAGGAATTGTGGGGTATCATGATTAGTGCATATGGTGTGTGTGGGGTCATGGGGAAGACAGTGTAGCATAGACAAGTAGGGACTCTGTGGCATCTTACTACACTGATGGACAGTGACTGCAATGGGGAATGGGGGGGGACTCAATAATATGGGTGAATATAGCAACCACATTGTTTTTCTTGGGAAACCTTCATAAGTGTATATATTAATGATACCTTAATAAAAAAAAAGAAAAATACTTACAAAAAAAAGTAGGTAGTAGAGATAATGTGGTAGATACATTGCCTTAACTTTAAGAATGCCCAGAAATATATCTGAATGATATGTTACAAAATAATTTGAATAGTAAAACTTTAAAAATGAAAAAATATATATACGTACATTTTTGTAGAAAGAAAAGGCAAACACCAGAAAGGATGTACAAGTGTTAAAAGAGTGATTACAACAGACAGGGGCAGAGATTGTCCTTATTAGACACCTCTATATTACTGAATGATTGCATTTTGTATATATTACTTTTGTTATCTACATGACAAATTTTCTAAAGTATTACCTAAGCTAGTTTTCCTAATGCTAATCATTTACCTATACCAAAATGCACATTAGTTATGAGCAACTAATCATGTTTACATAATATTACACAATATATCCTCAATTACAGACGGGTGAAAATATACAGATATGTATCTTACACATGCATGCAGATTTTACACATACATGTAATGTAAATGGAGGGATGGGAACTGTATGTAGTGTGTCATATGTAGGGCAGGAGAAGAAGGAGGGCTTGTTTTTCACATCCTATAAGCAGGAAATTTCATAGGAAACATGTAAAATAAGAATCACAGAAATGCAAGCAATCTACTTACAGGTGTGGAATTAATTGCAAAAAGATTAAATAATTGGAAACTGCTACAACGTTATGGGAAGGTGGGCTGTTTTGTGTAGTATGTATAATTAGTTGGCTCTTTAAAATATATGCAGGTAATATTTAATTAAAGTGAGATTTCCAATTCAACATAAATATATCCAATTTAACAAAAAAAATCACAATGGCACTGTAAACAATAGTAACTTTTTGACAAGAAATAGATGAAAACTTTAGAAGATACATATTCAGTGCTTTTTAAGAAAATAAAATGTAGACCTTGGAATAAGGGGAATTTTTAGATATAAAAGTTGTTCTGTTGATGAATAGTTTTCAACCTCTCTTATGGGACCTTAATAGAGTGATCAACTCTTCCTGGGACCAGTTTCCTGGAACATCCACAGTTCAGTCCTTAAAGTCCTGTATCCAAGGAAACCCCTCATTCCCAGACATACAGGATGGTTGGACACTCTAATCCTAACAAGTTCAAAGTTTTTTTTGATACAAAGCTACCATGTACCATATACTAAAAGAAATACTGAATATAACAGCTTTTTGAAGATCAAGTTGGATGATGGCTGAATATAGACAATTAAGGGGAAATTATAGATTTGTTATGTCAAGAAATTACAATGCAGGTTATTGTGTTGAATTATACCTCATAAAGCTGTTATGAAAAGAGGGGAGGTGTGAAAAACACTCCAAGATTTTTGGTTAATCTAAATGAAACATGCATAGTGTTTTCATCTTTCAAATATGTAAAAAAATCAAGTATTATTGTAATCAAAACATTTTAAGGATCTGTTATCACAGAGAAAAAGGATTTGGTCATGGAATAATGCATCAGCTTGATGGTCTCCTATGTCTTGAAATGACTAGGTTATCAAAAATTAATTATGGGGAAAACAGAAGTAAATAAGAAACATAATAAGATAATAAATGAAAAAATCATTTTAGAAACAACCAAATGAAGAAAACAATTTAGTATCAAATGATAATGAAATTAAAGAAAAATGAGAAAAATGTAATACTAATAATATAACCAAAGAAGAGAAAATATACTAGAAGCAGTAGCTCAGTTCCTACTTTAGCTCAACAATACCCTTTATTCCCTTCATAAGAACATAATTAAAATTTCAGCTAACAAATCAAAAGTGCACTATTAAATCAGACTAAATGCTTTGTTTTTGTTGAATTAGCTTGATTAAAATAAAATCAGTCTTAGACCCATGTGTCAAATAAATCACAAGAGCATCAGGTGGACATGGGTAAGCTTGGAAAAGAGAAATTTTACAGGAAACCAAATTTAACTCAAGAAAATAAAACTTTTAATTAAAAATGCAATGCAATGAAATGAGAATGTTCATTGTACCTTAAAGAACCCTGCTTCAGGGCCACACCTGTCATACGCATTCCTGGATTTACCTATCGCCATGATAATACCTTGCATGTTCGGTGTCATCATCATCTGCCATGAAGGATTTAAAGTAAGTTTTTGAATGGTTAACATTTTAAAAAATCTTTTTAAACAAAATAATTTATTTACATGCAAGTTAAAAGTCCTTTGTTTTTCAATATTTATACTTTGAACATTGCATTTTTTTATAGCCAATGTGATCCAGTATGCATGTAAGTATCTTTCAAAATCATCCATACAGGGCTACAACTAGCTAATACGGTGCCTTTGTGCAAACTGCAAAAAGGCATCCTCTCTGACCTGAAGAATGGCAAAAATGCACCCGCTTCTTGACAAATAGAAAAACGTGCTGTTTTCCTGAGAGAACTACTTGGAAAAAGCAACACTCATTTTATTTAAAAAGGTACCTCTTCTTTAAGGCTTGGGAGCTCAGCCTGGGATCAATTTCAACTCCATTCATGCCTGTTGACTTAACACCCCTGAATAACTATATAATCTAAACATCCATACGCAGCAGCCCTGTATTCATATGACGTTCCAAGGCATATGCACTGTTAAACTGTCACGCTATGAATTAAACAAAACACAACTTTGCCAATAGCATAAGCACTTGCACAAAAGACAGTATTAATTGATTAATCACAATTCTACTTTTTTAAATGCCAGAAGGCTCATCTGAAAATAGCCACTCAGATGCTTGACCAGTAAGTTAACATTTCTATTAAAAACATGTCAGTTTCTATAATTTTCAAGCACCAACATGGTAATGAAATAGTTAACTGGAACAATACACTGCTATTAAGTATTAAATGCTTAATCATTTGTTTTTGTAATAGCTTATTATTCTTAACCATTCACACTTTAAAATATCTGCAAAATGAAATAACTCAAGGCACTGTGAAGTTATTGTATTACAGCAATCAAGAGATTGCACCCATTACCTCTGATTCACTGACACTATTACTCTTATTTGGATTATACACTGACAGCTGCAATATACCTAACATTAGCTACTTCAGAAAATCCTTCTGATCAGTTCCTATCTCAAAAACCTGCTTCTTCTTCTTTTTATGGTCCATGCTTTCTTACATTGCACAGTAATATTAATATCTTTATGACACCTCTGATTTTGGTGATTAACTCTTATATAACAGCTTAATTAGAGCCTTGGTATAAGTCTGAAAAATGTTACTTGGAAAAAACTTTAATATGTATTGAACTATCATCCAAGCCAGTAAAAACTAACAAATTATTGAGTCCAAGACCTTTTCTATTATTATTATTTAGAATCAGCTTTACTGGCCCTCCCTCCTCTGAAAAGAATAAATGTAAGCGTCTTAAGAAAAAAAAGTGGAAAAGGGGCATAAAAATCTGATGGGACTAGGACAACAGTGTACTTTCATCTGAATCCCCAAAATCCACATCTTGAGAAGCAAAAATGCCTCTATACTGTTAGAAAACTAAGCAGATGAGATGAGAATTAACAGTGAAGAAATAAGATGGAGAGTGTCACAGTGTATAAAACACTGGTAGGCATTCAGTAATGTTGATGAATCATTCCATTCAGTCACATGGAGGCTGCAGAAACAAAAATATCAATTATCTATTTGCAGTCAGGCTGCAAGATCTGCTGGCAGGAAATGGTGGGCAGGTATTACAATAAATAATTCAAGTAAAACAGGAAAGGAAAATAAAAGTTATTTTTAAATGCTCAAAATTTTCACTATTTAAACACGCCTCATTATAATCTGTTAACCTGAGACAAAACTGATCCTATGTCTGCATAAAAGGATTAACTCTAGGAACATACAATTATTTTTTTGACAAGTTCTATGAGGGTTCTACTTAAATTTTCACTTGAAACTCAGTTCTGTTAGCAACTGGTGAGGTAATTTTAGACCACGAGTGGCAAAGCTGTACCTCGTGCAGCAACTGACGTAAGTGTGAGAGTGCAGGCATGCCCAAAGTACTCATATTAAAGAGCAGAAAATAAGTAGGAATAGTGCAGAAGGCTGTAATAAAGGTACCTCGTCATCATAACCCCCCTCCTTTGACTCAATCATAAATTTCCCTATATGAGGAATCGCCACCTCTACAACTTGATGGTTAGAAGTTGGTTGGCTTGTGGTATTTTCAGGTTTCTGTAGAAGAAAATTATTAGTATGAACATTAGAAGAGAACAATGGAAGCACGAAGTTTAAGTGCATAGATTCTTAAGTCTTTTATAAATACCTGCATTTGCTTAGTATGAAATAAAACCACCTAAAACTGAACATTAGAAGCAAATGAAATAACTAAGAAATAGATACTACAGCTTTCTCTTTACATATCAACTGCTAAATTTTCATTTTTTCTCTACAAAGCATTTTGGACTGAAATCCTGAAAACTAATAAATACTGAAGTTGTATTATCTAGTGCTATTTTTATAGCTGAAGGTCTTATTTTTTTTAATTCCAGTAACTCCATAAAGGCTTTGTTAACATCTTCATCAAAATAAGATATTACCTCCTCTGAACCCAGGAGAATTTGTAGGTTTTCTTTCTGAAGGTTTTGCTTTTCTATCCTCTATACAGTAATCAATTGTGTATCTACTTAATACCCATACTCTAGTGTGTTTAACTGACTCTCAACAGCCTATTAGACTCCGGTATAATATATTTACATCATAAGTGTCTGATGAATTCTTGTTTTTGGAAAAGGGGCTAGAAAGTGATATCCATTTTTAACAATTCAGTCTAATTTATTTTTTCTTTCCTTTGTTAACAAATGTTTTAAATCTCTCTTAATCCACACTAATATATATAATAATATATTTATTATAATACAATAATAGAAAAGAAGCCCATGTGAAATCCAGAAAAGTCCACTCGAAGACACTAATATGATTCATTCCAAATGCTGTGCAGATTGCCAAAGATCTTATTTGACTGAACAGATTTATTACTAGTATAGTCAATATTTGCCATAAATAAATTTCAAAATTACTTAAGATGCTTGAAAGCAGTTTGCTTAAGTAATTTCAATTTGCACCACAAAAGGTTTCCTAAGAAAAAACAAACTTTAGTTTTGACATAAACAGAACATTTTAATAGAACAAATTACAGGGGCTTTATTTCGATTTGAAATATAAGTAAATTTTAGTGATGAGAATATTTTCTGACTTTCCAGAAGCACATATGCAGAAAGAGTTTAATTAAACAATGAAACTGGTGGCCAAGACTTGCATTGTCCCTTTTAAAAGAAATGTTATTTTTAACCATAACATATTTGGAAAAGGTTTCCTTACTTTGAGTCCTCAACTTTTCAAGAGGAAATAACCAACCTACATGGTGGTTGTCATCATAAGAGATAATATTTAGCTAACCCAACACACCTGGACAACATAATAATTGTTCTATAAATGATACATATTGCCAGTATTATTATACTATTATGCTACTTTAAATTGTTTGTATAGTTCTAACCCAATGTTGCTATCATACATATCCTATAGAGATATGCTTAGCCCATGACATTTAATTATGGATTTTTAGTCCTTGTAGCATATGAGAGAATAATAATTAATTGTGCTAGCTTTCCATTCACAAAAGTGAAACATAAGCAAGTAACTTAAGAAATATGTCTGCACTTGTGGTGAAATATTTCTCATAATCAAACCAATCCAATACAATACTATTTTAAAAAGAGAAAATATAAATTTAAGGCAAATAACCAAGAAATGTATTACTTAGAATACTAAACTTTACAAACAACATATACTCTTGGGAAAAAAAACTATACTTAGGAAAAATATATGTTTTATAAACCTTTTTAACTATCATAGTAGAGTTTAAACAGCAAAATACAAATTATATGGGTGAACACTGAAAAAGGGAAGAAACTTTGGTAAATATAATATTTTTGTTCTATCATCAAGTTTAGATATCCTAAGGTATCATAAAAAAATTTCAATTAAAGAATGCAAGGGTTCATTAGAGTATAGGTGTATTTATCTTCTCAAATACTGTCAGGGCCTATATGAACACCTTAACAAAGCCTAAACTTGAAAGGAGTTTAAAATAAGTTCCCCAGTTAATAAGTTGCAAAATAATTAAAATACAAAGATTTTT
>JAVSCE010000070.1:0-68158 GCA_032199065.1 Smutsia gigantea
CAATTTCTGTTGGGGTTGAGAATGCATTATCTGATGATTTTGTTATTTGGCACAGGCTGAGGTTCAGAAGATGAGTTTGCATTCGTTGAGCCTAACATTAGCTATTGCAGGACCTGCTCCCGGAGACAGTTGAGTGGCAGTGGAAAGGCAACTTGTGTAACTCAAAGAGTCTGATCTGCAGAATGAAGAATTGACTCATTGAAGAGATCTGAAATAGGAATGTCATAATGTAACACATTACCTTCTCTTCTCCCTCTTCTAGCTCTATCGTCCGAGCTTCGTGCACCCAGGGGCTGCCACAGTCCCCACCATGTCAGCTGCCTTTCCTGGGGCCTCACTGTATCTTCCCATGGCCCAGTCTGTGGCTGTTGGACCTTTAGGTTCCACAATCCCCATGGCTTATTATCCAGTTGGTCCCATCTATCCACCTGGCTCAGCCGTGCTGGTGGAAGGAGGGTATGATGCAGGTGCCAGATTTGGAGCTGGGGCTACTGCTGGCAACATTCCTGTGAGTAAGACCTTATCAGAAAAAACTCAGCTCTTGTGTATTTTAATTTTCTGAAATGACTACATACTCATCTTTTTACCACCCCTGGATAATGGTATTGGTGTAATACATCCATTAGGCAGAAAGCAGTTGAGGGGGCAGAACTGTGTGGCAAGTTAGTAGCATCTGGCACATTCACTGGGGTCTGAGTTAATCAGATTCCTTTGTTTTCCTGTCTTAACAGTCCTGCCTGCTACTTTTTCATTTCACTTTCGTGCTGGTCTAATAACATTCCTTATTCATTCCTTAAGTATTTACTTAATATTTGCTATCAGCATGGCTTGTTAGGACAACAGTGATTAAAAAAAAGAATGCATAATCCCTGTAAAGTGTTATTTAGATAGATACTGGGATTTTAGTTGTCTCCTGCTTAGTTCCCCTATGCATGAGAATTAAGGACCAAAGGATCCCTGCCAGGGCCATCCACTCAATGACCACATGTTAGAGATGAAGTGAGAATGGTGTCATTAGGTAGCCTTCAGATTACCTAGTAGCTATTTGAAAACTGTCAAGGGACCCTGTGATATAGGGCCGTGGACTTGGCACCCCACCCCCATTTTTGGACTGAGTGGGAATGATTTTCTACTCTGAAAATGCCTATGGGTGTGGACTGTGCATGTTCAGAAGGTATCCATAGGCTTACTTTTGCAGCTGGAACCCTTGAATGAGTGATAGGTGCCCTTCCCTGTTGGTGTCTTTGGGTTTACAGAGAATATAGACCTGCTTTACAACCCAAATTCGTGGCAGAACTAGCTCTTTCAGATGCTGTTGGTTAGCGCATTGTCATCTTCCTGATGGATCCTGTTTCACCTGTGTCCCCTTCCCTTCTACCAGCTGCCCTGTGCCCAGTCAACCTTATCTTTTCCTTGCAGCCTCCACCCCCTGGATGCCCTCCCAATGCTGCTCAGCTTGCAGTCATGCAGGGAGCCAATGTCCTCATAACTCAGCGGAAGGGAAACTTCTTCATGGGTGGAACAGATGGTGGCTACACCATCTGGTGAAGAACCAAGGCCCCCTCTCTGCCGGGAAAGACATCACGTACCTTCAGCACTTCTCACAATGTAACTGCTTTAGTCATATTAACCTGAAGTTGCAGTTTAGACACATGTTGTTGGGGTGTCTTTCTGGTGCCCAAACTTTCAGGCACTTTTCAAACTTAATAAGGAACCATGTTATGGTAGCAGTACCTCCCTAAAGCATTTTGAGGTAGGGGAGGTATCCATTCATAAAATGAATGTGGGTGAGGCAGCCCTAAGGATCTTCCTTTAATTCCTCCGGAGTAATACTGTACCATACTGGTCTTTGCTTTTAGTAATAAAACATCAAATTAGGTTTGGAGGGAACTTTGATCTTCCTAAGAATTAAAGTTGCCAAATTATTCTGATTGGTCTTTAATCTCCTTTAAGTCTTTGATTTATATTACTTGGTATAAATGAAATGCATTAGTCGTCTGCCTTTTCCTTTGCCCCATGCCCCACCCTCAACCCATCTTGCATTCCTTTCCACCAATCTCCATTGAATCAATGGTGCAGGACAGAAAGCCAGTCAGACTAATTTCCTTCTCTCCTTGCACTTGTTCCCACTTGTCATCTTTTAACTAGTCTTTCACAAGGATCCTCTGAAACCCCCTGTGCGCCCCAAGCACAGACCCCACCCCATTACTTCTGCTTTTGCATCTCCTCAGGCAAAAGTGGAGGGTGCCTCTTGGACCCTTCTCATAGGTTGTCTCTTAACATATGAATCAAACCCAAATTTGCTTTGGTGCCAGAAAAACTTGAGCTTTGTTAGAACAAAGGTTACCAGTGCAAGCTGTACTGTAAACAACAGTTTGTTTAAAATGTGAGGGGAAAGGGGGAGGATACATTTCAAAAGCTAATGACTTTAGAGCCAAATTAAGGGGAGTTTTCAGATGAAAAATTGGTTACCATTTATTCTCAGTGTCTGATGCAGCCACTCATGGCTCCCAAGAATTCCTAAGCTGGGTTAATGGGGTCATATTGTGAATGCCTCCCTACAGAATGACTTGAGTCCAGTGAAATCTCATTAGGGTTAAGAATATTTCAGGGATCCTTAATATTTTGATTTTTGTTTTTGGAAATTGGATTTTATTTTATAATTTCAGTTCATCTAAATTTTGTGTTCTGTACATGTGATGTTTGACTGTACCATTGACTGTTATGGAAGTTCAGCGTTGTATGTCTCTCTCTACACTGTGGTGCACTTAACTTGTGGATTTTTTATACTAAAAATGTAGAATAAAGACTATTTTGAAGATTTGAATAAAGTGATGAAGTTGCATTACACCTCACTTCAAGGATTCCTTACTCACCTTGTCTTCAGGTTTCTTCTGATACATGTTTTATATCCACCTAGACTTCAGATAGGTGCTATTGTAACTGTGTTTAATGAAGCCTTTGAAATAAATGCAGGAAAACAAGGCTAAGATTTGACCATTTTCACGAGTTCCATTCTAGATGTTTAACTTCATTTTACTTCCTAAGTGTTCAGATTCTAAAGAGCCTATTATGCCAGAAGAATTCATAACCTAAACTCAGAAAAAAGGGAATGATTGATCTCTTGCCCTAAAGTTTGATTTGAGAAAAATGTTTTAGTATAAAATTTGTGTTTTAGTTACTCCAAAGCTGTGTGTGGAGAAATACTGAAAACTGGAATCTAAGCTGCCAAGATTGATTCCTCAACTCTTGGGTCTTACCTTGGGTGGACTTGAGCCTGGACAATGTTACCAATACATTTAAAACCTTAAAGGAGATTCAGGATAATTCCAAAGTAAACAATATCTGGTGAGCTAATGATTTCTACCGAAACACTGTGCCTTTTAAACACCTCATTTTGAGACTAAGATCCAAGAAACTTCTCTGGGCTTGATTCAAAGGACACTGTTGGGGAAAGTGGGAGGTAGATTGTTCCTCATTTTCCCTGTGTACAGATAAAATGAGCCTGGGAAATTCTGGCCCCTGCCCGGATGGAGGCTAAACCAATTCTTCTTCAGCGTATATTTCCAAAGATACTTCTCTGGGACAACTTTTCCAGGACCATCTTCCTCTTAAATCCCTGAGCCTTCTGGAACTTCCAAAACATCCCTAACGCAAAGGAGGTAAATAAGCAAAAGAAAAATGTTCAAAAGGTTTTAAGCAGGGATAAGTCAAAATGTAAACGTAGTTATTTCTTGAACAAGAGAATCCAATTATCAGTAACAATTTTTAATTACGATAAAAACAGCGTAGGTATGAGGTCATTGGGGAATATGAGGGGCTCAGATTAAGGGTTGCAGCACACTGATCAGAAGGTGAGGTCTCCACAGTCTCCTGCCTCCTTGCTTGGCCTTTTACTGTGGTATCCGGATCTGGGAAGATCTGTGGACACTCTCCACTCAGGCTGCCACTAGGTGACCCTAACCTTCCCTTTGACCTGTGAAGAAAGTGAAGATGACGGCACGTACTCAAGTACTGCCCGGTATAGCTCCATTTGTCGGCCAGTCTCAAATAGTGGCTGTGTCACAAAGGTCTGGCTAAAGACAAACAGCTTTCTCCGTGTGCCTGGTCCCTGACATCAGTGATTTTGGTATTTGGGCCTGTGTCCTAGAAGGAGCTCAGATTTGCCCATGTCAATCAAAGCTGCTCACTGCTTTCAAATAAAACTTTCACCTAATAAATAAAATGGTGTTAGCACTGGAGCCTGGAGATGTTCCTTGGGGTCGGGAATCATTAGATGAAATATTCCTCCTTCTCCCTGCCCTTGGCTGAGTCACTCTCCATCTGGAGGATGGCACTGGGCTCGCCTTCTGCAGGTTCGTAGGTGACGTAGCTGCCTTTGTTCTTGTACAGGTAAAAGAAGATCAAGATGACGACTGACAGCAGGGTGAGGAAGACCACGGTGATAACAACTTGGAAAGGAGAGGGAAAAAGCAGAGATGTTTCAGGATTGAGGACGTTTCAGTAATTCATGGGGCCCCCTGAATTAGATGATTCCCTCAATTTTCATAAGGATCTTCCTTTTCCAGTTTACTAGTGTCAACTTCCAAATCCATATTCCCGCACCAAGCCCAACTTCCATGGTGCATGTCATCTGGAGACTCTTGATGCTTAAGTTAAGACATGAGGCTTTTGATTTGGGACAAAATGAACCCTGCCTCAACCAGTTCCTGATGATTATGATAGAGGCAGGAAGGAGGGAAACAGGAAATAGCTTATCCCAACAGGAAGGGTTTTTAAATCCATAACCTCCTGTAGGACTTGCTCTGATCCCTCCCATCCTCTTCACTCAAACCACACCGTGTCCTCTCCTCTACTCCCTACCCAAATACTAGAGTGTGGTGCCCATGTGCACCTACCATCTATGTGTGGGCACGTCCTGACCAATCATTTACGGGCAGTGCCTCTGACATGAAGCTTCTAAGGATCTTTTATAGTGTGTGTGTGTGTGTGTGTGTGTGTGTGAACTAAGGATCTTTTATAGTGTGTGTGTGTGTGTGTGTGTGTGTGTGTGTGTGTGTGTGAACTTCTAAGGATCTTTTATAGTGTGTGTGTGTGTGTGTGTGCGTGCGCTTTCCTATGTAGGGAAAATCCTAGTTCACCACACTGGGCTTCTGGTGGAGTGAGACAGCTCTGACCTCAGAAGGTCCCCTGGATAGGACTCAGCCTTTGTTACCTGCAATGAGTGCCGTGCTGGCTTCGGCTTCTGCAGACAGGGCCTCTGTGGGCTGCGGAATGGGGGTGATCATCAATGCTTCTGGAAAATTCAGGAAAGTGGAAAGGAAATGGGATGAATTCTTTTGTTCTAAAACATATTTGTCCTTCAAATTTCACCACCCTACCTTCCCTATTCAAAATTTACCATTCACCCTCTACAGTAAATCTGTATTTAAAAACCAACAGAATAGAAGAGAAAATACTTCTATTTCCTCTGCTAAAAAACCAAACACAATGAGTTTTTGATGGGTTTATTCTCTCTGCCCAATATTGTGGCTTAAGAATATGGGGTCTAGAGCCTGACTGATGAGGTTCAGGTCTGATTTCTGTCCTCTACTAGCTGTGTGACCTTCAGAAAGTTACCTAACCTCTCCTGGGCATCAGCTTCCTTATCTGCAGAATGGAGATAATAGTACCTACTTTACAGGGTTGTAAGACATGTAGTAAGAAACTCCATAAGGGTAAGCAATTACCAGGAATGCATATTTCACATAAATGAAACCAGATGATGAGTATATATACACATATATATCTATATTGTATGGTACATGCCTTTCTTCCCTGTTCTTACAAACTCTTTGTAAACATTTAAAAATAATGAAATAGAGGACTTCCGGGAAGATGGCGGCGTGAGCAGGGTGGCGGAGATCTCCTCCCAAAACCATATGTACTTATGAAAATACAAAAGTACAACTATTCCTAAAAAAGAGACCAGAAGATACAGGACAGCACATAGCCTGCAGCTACATCTGAGAGGACTCAGCACCCTGCGAGGCAGAGCGGCGTGGCCACGGCTGCCAAATAGTGGGACAACAGCGCCACCTAGAGCATCCCCACAGAATCTACTCCCAGTGGGCATTTTTTTGTTGTTTTTTGTTTTGTTTTTTCTTCTCTTTCTTTTTTCTTTTCTTTTCTTTCTTTTCTTTTTTTTTTCTTTTTAAAGTCTTAAAGAGCCCAGCTGACATAACGTGGCACCTACCAGCAACCACATCTATAGCCATGAAAAAACAGAGGAATATGGTCCAGACTAAGATCAACCAGACAACCCCAGACAGGGAGCGTGAAGGGATGGAAATGCACAATCTTCCTGAAAAAGAATTCAGAATAAAACTCATAACCATGCTGATGGACCTACAGAGAAATGTGCAAGAGCTGAGGGAGTAAGTGAGGGAAGTGAGGAAAGACAATGCAGAAATCAGACAAGCGATCGACAGGCTTAACAGCAGAATGGATGAGATGCAAGACACTGTTAATGGAATAGAAATCAGAGAACAGGAATACAGAGCAGCTGAGGCAGAGAGAGATAAAAGGATTTCTAGGAATGAAAGAATATTAAGAGAACTGTGTGACCAATCTAAATGGAACAATATTCGCATTATAGGAGTACCACAGGAAGAAGAGAGAGAAAAAGGGATAGAAAGTGTCTTTGAAGAAATAATTGCTGAAAACTTTCCCTCGCTGGGGAAGGAAGTAGTCTCGCAGTCCACGGAAGCCCACAGATCTCCCAACACAAGGGACCCAAGGAAGACAACACCAAGATACATAATTAAAATGGCAAAGATCAAAGATAAAGACACAGTATTAAAAGAAGTTATAGAGAGAAAAAAGATCACCTACAAAGGAAAACCCATCAGACTATCATCAGACTTCTCAACAGAAACGTTACAGGCCAGAAGAGAATGGCATGATGTATTTAACATACTGAAACACAAGGAACTCGAACCAAGAATATTTTATCCAGCACAATTATCATTTAAATATGACGGAGGGATTAAACAATTTCCAGACAAGCGAAAGTTGAGAGAGTTTGCCTCTCAAAAACCACCACTACAGGATATCTTAAACGGACTGCTCTAGAGGGAAGTACCCCTAAGGCTAAAAAGATGTCACCAGAGAAAATAAAATCATAGCAAAGAAAGCAGACCATCCAAACACTAACTAAAGGCAAAGAATAAAACACCTAGTATATAAAGAATGGAGAAGGAAGAATAAGAAGGGAGAGAAATAAACATCAGATGGTGTTTACAATAACTTAACAAGAAAGTTAAGTTAGATTGTTAGATAGTAAAGAAGCAACCCTTGAACCTTTCATAACCACGAATCTAAACCCAGCAATGGCAATAAGTACATATCTATCGATAATCACCCTAAATGTAAATGGACGGAGTGCACCAATCAAAAGACACAGAGTAATAGAATGGATAAAAAAGCAACACCCATCTACATGTTGCTTACAAGAGACTCACCTCAAACCCAAAGATATACACAGACTAAAAGTGAAGGGACGGAAAAAGATATTTCATGCAAACAACAAAGAGAAAAAAGCAGGTGTTGCAGTACTTGTATCAGACAAAATAGACTTCAAAACAAAGAAAGTAGCAAGAGATAAAGAAGGACATTACATAATGATAAAGGGGTCAGTCCAACAAGAAGATATAACCATTATTAATATATATGCACCCAACACAGGAGCGCCAGCATATGTGAAACAAATACTAACAGAATTAAAGGAGGAAATAGACAGCAATGCATTCATTTTAGGAGACTTCAACACACCACTCACTCCAAGGACAGATCAACCAGACAGAAAATAAGTAAAGACACAGAGGCACTGAACAACACACTAGAACTGATGGACCTAACAGACATCTACAGAACTCTGCACCCAAAAGCAGCAGGATACACATTCTTCTTAAGTGCACATGGAACATTTTCCAGAATAGACCACATACTAGGTCACAAAAAGAACCTCAGTAATTTCAAAAATATTGAAATCCTACCAACCAACTTCTCAGATCACCAAGGTATAAAACTAGAAATAAATTGTACAAAGAAAACAAAAAGGCTCACAAACACATGGAGACTTAACAACACTCTCCTAATTAATCAATGGGTTAACGACCAAATCAAAACAGAAATCAAAGAATATATGGAGACTAATGACAACAACAACACAAAGCCACAACTTCTGTGGGACGCAGCAAAGGCAGTTCTAAGAGGAAAGTATATTGCAATCCAGGTCTATTTAAAGAAGGAAGAACATTCCCAAATGAATAGTCTATGGATACAATTACTGAAATTGGAAAAAGAAGAACAAATGAGGCCCAAAGTCACCAGAAGGAGGGACATAATAAAGATAGGAGAAGAAATAAATAAAATTGAGAAGAATAAAACAATAGAAAAAAATCAATAAAACCAAGAGCTGGTTCTTTGAAAAAATAAACAAAATAGATAAACCCCTAGCCAGACTCATTAAGAGAAAAAGAGAATCTACACACATAAACACAATCAGAAATGAGAAAGGAAAAATCACGACGGACCCCACAGAAATACAAAGAATCATAAGAGAATATTATGAGAATCTATATGCTAACAAGCTGGAAAACATAGAAGAAATGGACAACTTCTTAGAAAAATACAACCTTCCAAGACTGACCAAGCAAGAAACAGAAAAACTAAACAGACCAATCACCAGCAACAAAATTGAAGCGTTAATCAAAAAACTACCCAAGAACAAAACCCCCGGACAAGATAGATTCACCTCTGAATTCTATCAGACATATAGAGAAGAAATAACACCTATTCTCCTTAAAGTTTTCCAAAAAATAGAAGAGGAGGGAATACTTCCAAACTCATTCTATGAAGCCAGCATCACTCTAATACCAAAACCGGGCAAAGACCTCACCAAAAAAGAAAATTACATCGCAGCACTATTTACCATAGCCAAGAAATGGAAGCAACCTAAGTGTCCATCAGTAGATGAATGGATAAAGAAGATGTGGTACATATACACAATGAAATATTATTCAGCCATAAGAAGAAAACAAATCCTACCATTTGCAACAACATGGATGGAGCTTGAGGGTATTATGTTCAGTGAAATAAGTCAAGCTGAAAAAGACAAGTACCAAATGATTTCACTCATATGTGGAGTATAAAAACTAAGGAAAAAAAAAAACTGAAGGAACAGAAGAGCAGGAGACTCACAGAACCCAAGAACGGACTAATAGTTACCAAAGGGAAAGGGACTGGGGAGGATGGGTGGGAAGGGAGGGGCAAGGGGGAAGAAGGGACATTACCATTAGCAGATGTAATGTTCGGGGGGCACAGGGACGGCTGTACAACCCAGAGAGGACAAGTAGTGACTCTATGGCATCTCACTACGCTGATGGACAGTGACTGCAATGGGGTTGAGGGGGGGGGAACCTGATGAAGGCGGTAGTGTAATCACCATAATATTACTCATTTAATTGTAGATTAATGATATCAAAATAAAAAAAAAGAAAATTACAGACCAATATCCTTGATGAACGTAGATGCAAAAATACTCAACAAAATATTAGCAAACCAAATTCAAAAATACATCAAGAGGATCATACACATGATCAAGTGGGATTCATCCCAGGGATGCAAGGATGGTACAACATTCGAAAATCCATCAACATCATCCACCACATCAATAAAAAGAAGAACAAAAACCACATGATCATCTCCATACATGCTGAAAAAGCATTTGACAAAATTCAGCACCCATTCATGATTAAAACTCTCAACAAAATGGCTATAGAGGGCAAGTACCTCAACATCATAAAGGCCATATATGACAAACCCACGGCTAACATCATACTTCACAGCGAGAAGCTGAAAGCTTTTCATCTAAGATCAGGAACAAGACAGGGATGCCCACTCTCTCCACTGTTATTCAACATAGTACTGGAGGTCCTAGCCACGGCAATCAGACAAAACAAAGACATACAAGGCATCCAGATTGGTAAAGAAGAAGTCAAATTGTCACTATTTGCAGATGACATGATACTGTACATAAAAAACCCTAAAGACTCCACTCCAAAACTACTAGAACTAATATCTGAATTTAGCAAAGTTGCAGGATACAAAATTAACACACAGAAATCTGTTGCTTTCCTATACACTAATGATGAACTAACAGAAAGAGAAATCAGAAAAACAATTCCATTCACAATTGCATCAAAAAGAATAAAATACCTAGGAATAAACCTAACGAAGGAAGTGAAAGACCTGTACTCTGAAAACTACAAGACACTCCTAAGAGAAATTAAAGAGGACACTAACAAATGGAAATGCATCCCATGCTCTTGGCTAGGAAGAATAAATATTGTCAAAATGGCTATACTACCTAAAGCAATCTACAGATTCAACGCAACCCCTATCAAAATACCAACAGTTTTCTTCAATGAACTGGAACAAATAATTCTAAAATTCATATGGAACCACAAAAGACCCCGAATAGCCAAAGCAATCCTGAGAAGGGGGAATAAAACGGGGAATTACACTCCCTGACTTCAAGCTCTACAACAAAGTCACAGTAATCAAGACAATTTGGTATGGGCACAAAAACAGACCCACACACCAGTGGAACAGAATAGAAAATCCAAACATTAACCCAAACATACACAGTCAATATTTGATAAAGGAGCCTTGGATATACAATGGGGAGATGACAGCCTCTTCAGCAGCTGGTGTTGGAAAACTGGACAGCTACATGTAAGAGAATGAAACTGGACTACTGTCTAGCCCCATACACAAAGGTAAACTCAAGGTGGATCAAAGACCTGAATGTAAGTCATGAAACCATAAAACTCTTAGAAAAAAACATAGGCAAAAATCTCTTGGACATAAACATGAGCAACTTCTTCATGAACATATCTCCCCGGGCAAGGGAAACAAAAGCAAAAATGAACAAGTGGGACTATATCAAGCTGAAAAGCTTCTGTACAGCAAAGGACACCATCAGTAGAACAAAAAGACATCCTACAGTATGGGAGAATATATTCATAAATGACGTATCCAATAAGGGGTTGACATCCAAAATATATAAAGAACTCATGCACCTTAACAAACAGAAAGCAAATAATCCAATTAAGAAATGGGCAGAGGACATGAATAGACACTTCTCCAAAGAAGAAATTCAGATGGCCAACAGGCACATGAAAAGATGCTCCACATCGCTAATCATCAGAGAAATGCAGATTAAAACCACAATGAGATATCACCTCACACCAGTGAGGATGGCCAACATCCAAAACACAAACAACAACAAATGTTGGCGAGGATGTGGAGAAAAGGGAACCCTCCTACACTGCTGGTGGGACTGCAAATTAGTTCAACCATTGTGGAAAGCAGTATGGAGGTTCCTCAAAAAACTCAAAATAGAAATACCATTTGACCCAGGAATTCCACTCCTAGGAATTTACCCTAAGAATGCAGCAGCCCAGTTTGAAAAAGACAGATGCACCCCTATGTTTATCGCAGCACTATTTACAATAGCCAAGAAATGGAAGCAACCTAAGTGTCCATCAGTAGATGAATGGATAAAGAAGAGGTGGTACATATACACAATGAAATATTATTCAGCCATAAGAAGAAAACAAATCCTACCATTGGCAACAACATGGATGGAGCTAGAGGGTATTATGCTCAGTGAAATAAGCCAAGCCGAAAAAGACAAGTATCAAATGATTTCACTCATATGTAGAGTATAAGAACAAAGAAAACTGAAGGAACAAAACAGCAGCAGACTCACAGAACCCAAGAAGGGACTAATAGTTACCAAAGGGAAAGGGACTGGGGAAGATGGGTGGGAAGGGAGGGATAAGGGGGAAAAAGGGGCATTACGATTAGCAGATGTAATGTTGGGGTGGCGCGGGGAGGGCTGTACAACTCAGAGAAGACAAGTAGTGATTCTACAGCATCTCACTACACTGATGGACAGTGACTGTAATGGGGTTGGTGGGGGAACCTGATGAAGGGGGTAGTTTAATAACCATAATATTGCACATGTAATTGTAGATTAATGATACCAAAATAAATTATTAAAAAAAAAGAAAGAAAAAGAAAACATTCAAAAAAAATAATGAAATAATGCTCCTCCCTTATTAAAACCCTTTTTTAAATTTAGGATAGGCCCTGCAATTGAAAACTTCTGGAGCAAGGCCTCTCCTACCCTAAAATGTATGTCACACCTCCTCCTGCTTTGGGTCTATGCTTCAGAACCGGAAAGTCCCACCGCTGAAGTCAGTACGCAGGGTCAGAATACTACAAAACTGGAGTCTCCAGAAGTCTTTTTTAAGTGTTGACAAGGGAAGTTGGGAAGCCCTTCAGTTCTCTCCAAGTTAGCATTTTAGTGTAGGGTTTGAACGGTAGCAATTAAGTTAGTTACTGCAGGGCAGAGGTGTCCTGGGAAAACTAGGCTGGTGGACTCTGGAATCACCCGGAAGATGCATCTTCATATTCATTCATTAAATCCTAGCAGCACTCATTAACTGCCTGCTCTGTGCCAGGCACTGTGCTATGTACACTGGGGATATAATGGTGAGCAAAACAGATGCAGCCTGCCATCATCGAGCTTACCTCCAACCCTCCACAGTTCGCAGTCATGAACTGCGACACGGGCCACAAAAGAAACATCTGGGCACATATGAGAGCATGTGGCAGAGGGGCCTGGCGTGGTCTTCCAGGAACAGCCTTTCCAGGAAATAAGATTTGAGCTGGGAGTTGAAGCAGGGGTAGGAGTTTACAGGGTAAAAGGGACAGGGGTGGACATGTTCTAGACAGAGAGAAGAGCCTGGGTCAAAGCTGTGGGACCAGAGGACTCAGAGGTCAGGGTGGCTGGAGCACAGGACATGAGCATCCTTCCTATCCAGTGCCTGATAACATTCAGGTTTCCACATAGGGCAAGTGAAATTAAGTCACCAGCAGTGTTGAGGGGTCTTTTCACACAGGCCTGATGAACTGCTCTGGTCCCACAGGAGAAAGCGGAGGTGGGCTGCCTAGAGGGCCTCCCCTCCCAAAGCAAGGCCAAATCTATCTTTACCTTCTGCACTTTTTCCTTAGGAATGAGCTACTTTGTGATCTTAGCAAATGGTTACATCTCTTGATTCATTCATGCATTCTCCTTGGTTACTGAAGGGCACTATATTAACCAACTTTGCAGGGCTACTGGGAAGATTAAATGAGAGAACATGTAGGCATTATACAGTAGCTACTACTTATATTATTCAAGCTGAGTTTACCTATGTTTAGTGATTTTAGGTTTGAATCCTGCCCCAGCATTAATGGGTGATCTTAAGGAAGTGACTACACCTCTCTGAGCCTCAGTTTCTTGATTTGTAAAATGGGAGTGTGGTAGGCAGCTTCTAAGATGGATCTGCCTCCTGGTATTCACATCCTGTGTAATTCACGCAGAGGGGCTATCTAGGTGGGCTGACCCCTGTGACTTGCTTCTAACAAATAGAATTTTGCAAAAGTGATGGGATGTTAATTCTGAGATTACATGGTGACTTCCATCAAAGAGAAGCCCTGAAGTTTACCCACCTGATCACTGCCTTGGACTGCTGCCCCTCACCACACACACTTTCCCCCCAAGCCCTCCTGGGGCTGCCCTCCATCTTCCCACCACTGGTCTAGAGTTCTGTATAGTTGCCTTTAGTTTTGCCTTTCTTAAACATCTGAGAACTTAAGATTTACAAAGCAATGAGAATAATTTATGTACAGAAGCTTAAATATGAAGATGAGTAAGATTCAGTTCTATCAATCAACAACCATTTGCTTTGCACCTTCCACGTGCCAGAGGTACTGTTGCAGATGCTGGGAAGGCAGCAGTGAGGAGGAGGTCAGCCACGGACCCGACCACCACCGGGCTGAATTTCAGTGAGGGTTCAGAGACAGACATATATGACTCCCTGGGAAGACAGTCTGGGAGGGAAGATGATTCCTGGGAGGGAAGTTCTGCAGAGATCCCAGTGATAACAGCTGCCATTTACTAAGTCCCTGCTTCCTGGTGGGTGCTTTATATACACTAATTATTCATCCTTACAGCACCGGTTAACTCCAGAGTGGGTGTTTTTATTTGCTAATGTAGACTCTGACACCCAGGGAGAGGTAAGTGTCATGCCTCTTTTACACAGGAAGGAACACAGGTGGAGCCAAGGTCTGAATCCACGACTACCTGCACCGAAGCCCAAACAGCCTGTTCATGCCTCCCTACCACTGTCCTTTTTTTTCCAACAAGGGGAAGGAGGAGGTAATGAAAGATAACAAGCTTTCCAAAAAGTTCCAGGGTTTAAAAGATACGGATAAAGGCAGAAGAAAAATCAGACGACCACCATCAAATACACACTGCTGTGTTACAAAGAGTGTGCCTCTAACATGAACTCGCTCAAAGGCACTTGGTAAGTAGGGAATGATCAGTCTAATGCGGAGGTCATGTCCGTTTGTGTGCAACTTCCCCAGCCGTAATGTTTGATGTGATCTGAGGCAAGCTTCCTACAACTACAGAGAACACTTCAGCAATATAGAAAGCCCTTAAGAAACAAAATTCAATAGAAGTGCCTTCCTTGGAGCAGTTATTGGTTGATTTTATATTAAGCCATCTGTGAAGCAGGAAAAACAAAAAAGAGAGGTAAAAGAAATTTACCTCTATGTGAAAACAGTGGATTAATGAAGAAGGCAGACTTTTTATTTGTGATGAAAATTGGTCTCCATTGGAAGTGAAGGCTCACTGGAATCTACTTATAAAAGGAGGAAGCACACACCCCAGGGCACAGCAGGAAAAGGAGTGACAGGGATTGAGGTGCAAATGCTGGTGGAGATTTAACTGCCAATATTTTAATTGAGACTGTTGTTATAGTTTTAGGGTTCTTGTTACAAACTTTTAGAAATTTTAGGCTGCTCTAAAAGGTATTCAGATAACTAACAGCCAATGGCCCAGAGCATTCTGGGATCACTATTAGTGATGTAGGGGCTTCTGTGAAAGAAAGTGGGGCCAGGAGCCTGACGGGCCACAGAAAGAAGGTGGGGTTCCATGGTGGAGATTTCAGAGTCAACATTTTCATTGAGATTGTTGTTTTTAAGGTTCTCACTACAAAGTTGCGTTAAGTTTTGATTGGCCTGCCCCAATCCCTCTTTGTAAGCATTGGCTCCCAACAATAGAACGAGGTGTTAGGGCCTGCTTCAGGGGCCTTGATCTTGAAACACCAAGCATCAGGAGCTAGTATGGACGACTATGAGCAAGATGGGTCAGACAAGTCACACAACCTTCTTAGATTAAGATTCTAGGTTCATAGACAGGGAAATTAAAAAGTTAATTCAGTAAGAATTTAATGAGTATGGACTCTGTACCAGGCTCTCTCCTAGGTTCTGGGAACACAACAGGCAAAAATCTAAGCCTTTACAGTTCCTTAAAAAAAAGAGTAAACAGAATTATCATTATAATCCAGCAATTCCCTTTCTGGATATAGAGCCCAAAGAAAATGAAAGCAGGGATTCGGACAGCTATTTGTACACCAATGTTCACAGCAGTATTACTCACAATAGCTAAAAAATGAAACAACTCAAATGTCCATGAACAGATGAATAAATAAACAAGATATGATATATAATATAATGGAGTATTACTTAGCCATAAAAAGGAAGGAAATTCTGACATATGCTATAAAATGGATGAATCTTGGAAGACATCATGCTAAGTGAAATATGTTAGGCACAAAGGACATGTATGGTATGAGTCCACTTATCTGGGATACCTCTATCAGTTATAGTCATGGAGATGGACAGTAGAATAGTGGTTACCAGGAGCTGGGAGGAGGGGGGATGGGGAGTTATTGTTTAATGGGTAGAGTTTCAGTTTGGAATGATGAAAAAGTGCTGGGGATGGATGATGGGGACGGTTGCAGAACAATGGGAACTTAATGTCACAGAATTGTACCCTTTAAAAATCGTATATTTTATGTTATGTCTAATTTTAACACAGTTAAAAAAAAGAAACCCTTTCTTCATACAATTTACACTCTGAGAGGGGGAAGATGGACAATAAACAAAATAAATTAAAGATATATTAATGCTGATGAATGCTATGTAGAAAAAAAAAGCAGGAAAGGGTAGAGGAAGCTGAGGGTGGATGAGGCGGCCAGGGAAACCTCCCTGAGGAGGTGACTTGAGTAAAGACCCACACACAGGGAGGGAGGCAGCCACGCAGTGACCTGGGAGAGGAACGCTTCAGGCAGAGGAGACAGCAAGGTCAAGGTGGGGCTATCCGCAACACTGAAAGGCCCCTGTGGCCATTGCATGCTTGGCATGTTAAAGATGCAGTATGGAGGTCACTTGGAGAGAGCATGGGAGAGAGTAGGAGCAGGTGAAGTGCAGGGGGCTGCGTGCATGGGTGGGGCAGGCCAGGGAAGGACTTGGGCTTTTCCAGTGAGATGGGAGCCTTTTGGAGATTTTCAAGCAGAGACTGATTGGATTTTATTTTAAAGTGGTGTTTCTTAAACTTCTGTGTATAAAAATATCCTAGGGATCTTGTTAAAAAGCAGATTCTGATTCAACAGGTCTGGGGTGGGGCCTGAAATTCCAAAGAACACACTGTGAAACACTAAGACCACCATGTGATGAGGCTAGACCACCATGTGATGAGGCTAGACCACCAGTCCAGGCCAGTAGACAAAGAGAGGCTACCTCAGGCTTGGCCGACAGCCAGTACCAACTGTTAGGTGTGTGAGGGAGGTCAGCTTGGACCTTCTAGCCTGGCTGATCTTCCGGCAGCTTGCAGCTGCATAAGTGAACACTGGTGAAACCAGAGGTGCCCAGCCAACTCACAGAATTATCAGCAATCATAAACTGCTACTGTTTTATACTCCTAGGTATGGAGGTGGTTTGTTATGCAGCAATAAGTAATTGAAACAGAAATTGATTTTAAAGGATCCCTTTGACTGCAGTGTGGAAAACAGGCTGTGGGAAGGTGGGGACAGGAATAGAAGCAGGTTGTATCTGGCACAAAGGCACAGCTGCATCCACCGAAAAAAGGAGGCTTTTTGTCGTTTGCAGGACAGCACTGACTGGCTCTAGCACTGCCCAGTGAAAAAGTGGTGGTGTTGCCGGGCAGCTGCATCTGGGGAGGTCTCTCCCTGTGCACTAGGTGAAACCTAAACCTAGACGGGGGAGGGTTCTTGACTCTGATGGAGAAAGAATGCACAAACAGGTTGGACAGGTACAGGATAGGTAAGCAATTCATTAAAGCAAGAGTAGTAGTGAATGTCAGCAGCCATACAAACAGTAAAGAGCAAGGAAGAACAGAGGGAGGAAAGGGAAGTTTACTGAACTCCCGCTCAGCACAGAGCAGATCCCTTGCCAACTCCTGAAGCCAGTGTCACCTGGCCTCCAGTGTCTGCGTGAATCTTGGTGTAGGAACTAAGCTCCTACCACCCCAGGATTTGGGGGATCCAAGAGGACTGGATGAAGTGAGATTATGTTCTGAGAACTTCCCCAAAGCAAAGAAAGGAGATTTTCGGGCAGGCTACTAAAGAGCATGACCATACAGCTGCAGTCCTGTCCAGGTCACCCAGGTGATAGGCACTTGCAAGCCCAAATCAGAGATCTTAGTAGCCCTTCCCTTCTTGTCTGAAGTAGAATGGAGAGAGTGAAGACATGTGCTTAAGTCTAGAAAATTGAATGAAAGAGCAAAGTAACAAAGACGCTTACTACTGGAAGAGCGTAGAGATGAAATGCAGGAAGTTGAGCAGAGAGAAGGCTTTATTTAAGGCAAAGTACACACCCGAAGAAAGGGGAGTGTGAGCAGCCTGAGAGGAGGTGCGCTTAAAGGCTTGGGATTGTCTTTTAAGGACCTCAAGAATGGGGCAAAGTGGGGGGTGTGGGCTTGACATGTGGTCTCATACATCATGTCATTATCCATAGTCAATCCTCTAGATATTCTTTAAGATAAACTTAACACAAGGAATCTATTGATCCTGTTTCTCTCCAAGATATTTATCACCCTCAAGCAGTGGGGACATATCATTTAGGACTGCTTGCCCTGCTTTAAGAAACTGGCTGATCACCGTAAAGTATGTTAGGAATCTTACTTCCTAACACTCTGGTTTTTAAAATGGCATCTGAGCCTTAAGATGGAGTCCCTCCTGTTCTTACTATACTGTTTATATCTTGGCATTTTGCATCATAGGCAGGACAAATTAATCGTGATGCTTGTCCCACGTCCCTGCTCTACCACACTGGGATTCTGGATATGTTCTGAAGCTAAGAATGACAGGATGTGGGGTAGAGTCAAGGATGCCACCAAGGTTTTGGACCTGAGTAACTGGAGGGAAGGAAGGCTTATGTTGCTTGACACAGGAAGCCTGTGGGAGATTTGGAAGGGAAAATCCAGGGTACAATTCTGGACATGATTTCTTAGTAGATATCCAAGGGCAGATATCTGGGTTGAAGATGTAAAAAGTCAGCATATTTAAGACCATGAGACTGAATGAGATCACCAAGGGAGTAAGTACTGATAAAGAGAACCAAGGACTGAGCCCAGGGAGGAACAGTAAAGGGGGCTGAGGAGTAGTAGCCAAACAGATCCACTAGGAGGAACATGGGTGTTACCACTCAGAGCTCATGAATAACCTTGGCAAGAGCAGCTTTGGTGAAGTGCTGAATATAAGCCCCTGGTTTAAAGAGGGTTCAAGACAAAAACGGATAGAGAGGAACAGGAGGCAGAATATAGATAAATTCTTTCCTCTGTAAAGGTAAGCAGAGAAATGGGGCTGGAGCTAGAGAGGGAAGGGAGTTCAAGTTTAAGGATGGCAGAAATGACAGCATGTTTATATACAGCTAGGAATGACTCATATGAGAGGGAACAGCTGATGATGCGTGAGAGAGGAGACTGACTGGAACGTGTCTTTGAAGGGATGGGATCGAGTGCACAGATAGAGGGGCTGGCTGCACACAGAGCAGAGATGGTTCATTGTTAATGTGTACACAGGCACAGAGGCCGGTCATAGGTAGGTGTGGGAAGCAGGAACCTTTGGCAGTTCTCTCTGAGAACCTGAATTTGCTCAAGGAAACAGAATGCAAGGTCATCCGTTGAGTGAGGCTGAGGAGGGGTGTTAAGGAGAGTTGAAGGTGCTACATGAGCAGATAGAGGCTCATCTCAGAATACGAGATAAGACTGTTTACAATAGCCTCCTGGAGAAACACAGCCTGGCTGCAAGGACTAAGTGGGATAGTAACTGACGGTCAGGATGGAGTGTATGCAGGGGTTCTTCCACTGGGATATGACCTGAGTGCTTTTTGAATGGACATTATTATGTGAAACCATGCCAGGGCCAAATTAAGGCACCTATATAATTCAAAATAAAAGTATTAAATCATAAGACAAGGTGTAAGAAAATCCAATAGTATCATTTCCCCCTTTATGATGACTTGCTTTTTTGCCTGCTTTTTAATGTATTACATATTAAATATTTGCAAGACCTTTTGTTCTGGTGTTCATTATATTGGTGGTGCCTTCTACATGGGCTTGGTGCCCTTTGGGTAAATGCAGACCCCTGTAGACCCAGGGAAGGCTGGACAGATGTGTGAAAGACTCTAAGCTAGAGAGGCAACTAGTAGGTTGAGAAACAGGGACATTTCAAGTGATAGAGAAATAGGCAAACTGAACAAGATCGGAATTCAACAGATTCCTTGCTCTTAGGTCCAGGAAACCAACTACTCACAAATAAAGAATGGAGAAGCCACAGCTTAGTAGCAGCATTCAGAAAAGATGTCCAGTGGGATCAGAAGAACACAACTGACACTGAAAGGATATATATCCTTAGCTGGGATAGTGGTAGCCAGGTCACAGAATTTGGAGTGATTTTTAGTTTCTTCTTCATACTTTCTTTATCTTTCAAATTTCTTATGATGGTCATAAAAAAATAACCATAAAAAAATGTAAAACCTGTGCTATTTTAGGCACCATTAATATAAATACAGTCTCTCATAATGAAGGTAATCATGCAGCCCAACTTTGTGCCACTCCCAGACTGCTGAGTTGCATCTGTGTGATAGTTTTGAGGTTAGCAGCCAGCACAGTGAATAGCCTGGAAACGACTATCAGCCAAGGAAAGCTTGCAAGAAGAAGGGAACTTAGGGCGAGCCTGGAACTTGAAAGCTAACTTCGATTATGCAAAGGGATGACCTGTACAGTAGGACTACTGGCAGAAATGAATGGGAGACACGTCTCCCCAGAGAAGGAAGAGGAAGACCGGACAAATGCTCCATGGGGTACTGGAGAGAGAAGTCTAGCACAGGAAGGGTAGTTGAACTAGCTGACCCTCAGGACCCTTCTCGGCCTGAATTTTGGAATTTATATGAAAGTGTTCTATCAGAATTCTCCTCAAAATCAGAAGTTTGAACTGGTGAACTCTCAATGAAGTCTACAGTTAACAGTTCAACACTGACATTAATTTCTTGGTTTTCCAAATGTGCCATGACTGTAAGATACCGACATTAGAGGAAATGGGCTAATGGGTACACAGGAACTTTCTGTACTATTTTTTGCAACTTTTCTATAAATCTGAAATCACTCCAGAATAAAATGTTTATTTTTTTAAGAATTAGATTTTTTGAACTCCACACAAAAGAGCTTTTCTCAGACCAAAGGTCACACAGAGTATCCTGGGAGCTAAGGAGCTGGGGCCTTCAGTCTTCAAGTATCACAACTATAATCAACATTTGTGATTTACAGTTTATAAAAACAAGAATTATTTTGTGTTCACCCCAAGAATGTGATGTAAGCAGGGTTGGTGTTACCATTTTGTGCAAGCCAGCTGAGCGAGCTACATCAACTAGCCCAGGTCACTCAGTGGTGGGCTGAGTGAGGCTTCAAATCTGTCTAGTCATTCTAGGGTTCTTTCCACCGCACACCATCAACTCTCCAAGTTCTGCAGACATCCCTGCTCTGCCTCCATAACTGTTTTGTTTATGTGTCCATGGGATGTGGTTCTCTGAGTTTTACTGCAGAACGGAAAGGGTGTTTACTGCAGCACTGTTTGCAAGAGTGACACATATCTGAATGTCCATCAGCAATGAATGATTAAATAAATTACAGGCCATCCATTCTGGAAACACTACACAGTTGTTTTAAAAAATGTGGGAGACTTGCAATGTCTGGGACAGGACATCCGGTTAGATGAATAATGTAAATTGCTAGGGCAGTATGGGTAACATGATTGCGTGTTGGTAAAAAAGTAAATTAAAATAAAACTACAAACATGCATATATATCTGTATATACCTAGGTTATATACATAGAAAAGGTCTAGAAGGCCATTTCCTGAGGGGCATATAGCAGCTTTTTAATGGAAACAACAACAAAGTAAACTAAGCTCAGGAAGCTTGGCATAAAAGGTGGGGGTGGGAAGGAATGGCTTACAGCTTTCCCCCCATTATCTCCTCTTCTTACCCTATTTCTCTCCTGTCTTCTCATGCAAACAAAGGAATACTAATGCTACTCTCTTCCTTCCCTTCTCAGGTTTGGAAAGACTGTTAGCATCCTTGTTTTCTTTAGGTGGGAGGCAAGGGGCAGAGGACCACAAGATGTGAGGCTCCACCCAAATCCTAACCAAAAGCAAATGAATTTCAAGATCTATTTTGCTCACTGTACTCATGCTTTGTTAACCCAGATACTTGCTGGTTTCTCTGTGGCCCTTGTGTCCAGGCTAAATGTCTTATCACTGAGGCATCAGGTCTTTTACCACCTGAGTCTGCCAACCTACTTATTTGCTCTAGACCTGCCCAACACAGGGCGGCTCCCCCAGGTCTCCTGTCCATGGGAACCCGCCCTGAATTCTGCTCCCTTTCTCCTTCCTTCTATGTGCCCAGGCAGTGGGTGGAGTTGGACTTTGAGAGCAGTATACTCTGACGGAAAGAAGACAGGCTTTGGAGTAAATCAGACTTGGCACAAAATCCTGCCTCTGCCATTATTAGCCACGT
This sequence comes from Smutsia gigantea, assembly GCA_032199065.1. NCBI lineage: Eukaryota > Metazoa > Chordata > Mammalia > Pholidota > Manidae > Smutsia > Smutsia gigantea. The sequence goes on from JAVSCE010000070.1 coordinate 22,041, forward strand.
GGCCTTGTGAGAATTTCTTAACCTCTGAAAGATGGCTTAAGATCCCCAAACCTCAGTTCTTGTTTCTGTAAAATGAGAATAAAACCTGCTCTTAGGGCTCTGGTGAGGAATAAGCAAGATGAAAACTGCTGAGTGTCTAATCCAGAGCGAGGACTATCCTGGAGGTAGCTAATGTGATTAGGTGGCAAGGAACAGGCTTGACTTAGCAGGGTGAGCAGAGTCCCCAGCGCCGGGTTTGGCTCCACCCTACTTCCAACAAGGTGCTTCCACACTCGGCACAGAGGGCCACAGTACCTCTAGGGACCCATGAAAATGTTTTTAATGATTTCATTTCTTTTAAAATCAGAAGAAAAAACTGAACAAAGCTTAAGTCAAGGAATTGACTTAATTGTTCTAGCAATTAATTATAACTATTAGTAGTGTTATTATATTAGTACTACATTCTTCCTTACATCAATGCAATTGTACAATGCCATCTTTAAAATATATCTTTTTAAGTGGATGAACAGGCCCCAAAAGGCAAAAATGCCCAGGGCCCATGAAAGTCATAATGCACCCTCACTTTCAACACCCCCAAAAGATATCCCTCTTAGAAGACCTTTATAGATTGACTATGGAAAAGGGATAGGAGGGTGCATAGGTGGGGAGGTGGCGAAGAAACGTCCAAGACCCTCAGAGTACAAGCCCTCACTCTTTCTGATTTCTCCATTCCTAGCTCTGAATACATTTGCTTCAACCCAGTGAACAGCAGACTGTATAATATGTCCTAAAATTCCACTTCACTCGTGTTACTTATTGGGTCAAGAATGTAAATATATAACTCAACAACAACAAAACAGGCCAGTTAAAAAATGGGCAAGGACTTGAATAGACAGACATTTCTACAGAGAAGACATACAGATGGCCAATAAGCCCATGAAAAGATGCTCAACATCACTTATCATTAAGGAAATGCAAATCAAAACTACAATGAGATAGCACCTCACACCTATTAGGATGGCTACTATCACAAGAAACAGAAAATTACAAGTATTGTCCAGGATGTGGAGAAACTGGAACCTCTGTGGCATTGCTGGTGATGTAAAATGGTGCAGCCACTGTGGAAAACATTATGGCAGTTCCTCAAAAAGTAAACACAGAATTACCACACGATCCAGCAATTCCACTTCTGGATATATACCCAAAGGAATTGAAAGCAGGGACTCAAGGAGAGATTTGTACACCCAGGTTCATAGCAGCATTCTTCACAATAGCCAAAGTGTGGAAATAATCCAAATGTCCACGGGCAGATGAATAGATAAAGATAATATGTATTATATATATATACATATAAAATGATTTTATATATAAAAGTCATCCTTAAAAAGGAAGGAACTGCTGACACACGCTACAACTTGGACAAACCTAGGAGATGTCATGCTAACTGAAATAAGCCAGACACAAAAGGACAAATACTGGTTTGACTCCACTTATATGAGGTCCCTAGTCAAATTTATACAGACAGAAAGTAGAATGGTGGTCACCAGGGGCTGGGAGAGAGGGAAATGGGGAGTTGTTATTATTTGATGGATACAGGGTTTCAGTATGGGAAGATGACAAGTTCGGGAGATGGATGGTTGCAATGGCTGCACAACGTTAATTAATACTTAATACCACTGAACTGTGTGACAAAAAATGGTTAAATTGGCAGCATTTATATTATGTATATTTTACCACAAATTAAAAAAAAGAAAAAAGAATGTAAGTAGTCCCCCTTTTGCCCAAGTCTTAATTCCTCAGCTGGTTGCCCAGGCGTCATCTCTTTTCCCTACGTGTGGCTTACCAGGGAGGTCCTCTGCTGTGTCCTCCAGAGCACCCTTCAGAGTAACTGCAGTCTCTTGACTTGCACACACAGTGGTACCTTTATTTGGAATACAAGCTACACCCCTCTTTACCTGTAAAAACCTCACCCAGCCTTCAAGGATAAGGGCTCTCCGGTCCCTTCCCAAATCACGAAGCCTTCTCTGACCAATCTAGACTTCCACCCCTCTCTCCCTTTTCTCAGCTCTGATTGTTTGCACCTTTGACCACAGAGGGCACTCCTATACCTGCCCTGGGGGTGTCATTTGGAACTCACCTGGTTCCACATTTGTGGAGAATATCTGTTCTATGGACAAACAGGACTGTGCCTATGAAAACAAAGGTGTAGACCCCAGAGACCAACCAAGGTTTTATTCCTCCCTCACCCTAACAGCACATAATGAAAATAATCAGTGAATATCTGATGGTTTTTTGTCTGGCTCTGGTTATTAAATGCAAAGTGGAAATCAGTCTCGCCAAGATGAAAGGTAGATCCTTCCCTGGGAGCCCTGCTCCAGGGAACAAGGGGCTTTGATGTTAGAGTTATCATCAGTGAAGTGGAATTAGAAAGCAGGCACAATTCCTGGGTTTCTAATTCACTCACAATAGTAACAGTAACTAACTTTTTGATTGCTTAGTAAATACATTATCTCATTTAATCCTCACAAATAGCCTCTTAAGAGAGGCACTATTTCCCCCATTCTACAAGGAGGAAACCGGCTTAGAGTTTAGATAAGGCACTCAAGGTCATAAAGTTTTCAGTGGTAGTGCCAGGAACTGGCTCAGGTCCAGGAGACTTCAGATTCAAACTACACTAAACACAGCCCTCTGGTAGCCTTCTGCTTCCTCCCCGGACCATTTCTGCTGGGAGGCAGGCAGAGAGGTGAGGTGGGAGGGTCTTCCCAGCAGGGCTGAGGCCTCAGAGAATTCCAGGACTGGGCTGGGGTGGGGGAGGTTGAACAAACTTCCACCGTTCGCCTTGGGAAAGGCCATCACCTACCTCCTGGGGAAGGCGTGACTGGGACGCTAGCCATGGTAGCGAGCAGACGGTACCTTGAGGGAGGCGCAGATCTGTAGGAAGAGGTACAAAGACAGGAATGAAGTGGGTGGGCTCCGGCCTGGGGCTGGAAACCATTGGAAATCCCAGGAAGGCCCCTGGTGCCAGGTTTCCCTGAGTCTCTTCCTCATTTCCTCTTTTTCCCGTGGAGCTAGACCCAAATCCTTCTCTTTTGGTTTCCCTCGAGTGCTGTATCTCCCCAGGCTGCAGGTCCCAAGGGCAGATCCCAGACCTCCTGCATTTGAGGTGCGGTACCTCTGAACGTTCTACCCCGAGGTCCTTTCACTGGGCCACGTCTGCCAGAGATTCGTCAAGGCCTGAGAAAGTCAGGCGGAGGCATGCAAATTAGTAGCGGACCCAGTTTCACCGAACCAGCGACAGGTACTCTGTCCTTCCTCATTGGGGGCTTGGGCGGAGCCATCCACTAGGTGTCAGGAGAGGGCCGGGGAGGGCAGCCCCCCAGCTGGGGGGCCGGCGTCCGGGCCGGGCCGCGGCCTCGGGGTGGGGAGCCAGGCCACGGAAACTGGAGGGGAGGGTCCTGTGCCGCCTTTCGGCCTACGGCAAACAGCCCGTCGTGTGGGCTTGGCCCGCACCCCTCAGCCCACCCTCACTGTCCTCTGCGCCGGCCACGCACGGTCTCCCGAACCCCACTGGCGGGCCATCTGGGCCGCCTGACGCAGCCCGTGGCCGGGCGCCCGGGGGAGCTCCGCGACGTCGGGGCTTGGCCTCCCCCCGCGGCCCCGGGCCCGGCCCTTCACGTTACCAGCACAAGGCATGGCCCGCTGCGCTCCGTCCCGCGCACCCGGATCCCAGCAGCCGCGACGGAGGCCCCAGCCTGGGGCCGCGCTCCGGCCGCACCGGGTTGCGTTCCTGCCGTGGCCGACGTGCCGGCGGTGTGAGTGTGGGCGGCCGGCCCGCCCCAGGTCCCCTCCTCCGCGTGCTCACCTTACCAGTCGGACGGGCTGCCGGGGAGGGCCGGCGCCACGCCGCGCGTCCTTTTGAACTCGAGGGGGCGGGAACCGCAGAGTTCCGCCGGGAACCGCCGAGGAGCCGGCAGGAGCAGCGCGGAGAGACGCGCAGATTTGGCCGCCGAGGCCGGCCGGGAGTGGGGGTGAGGGGCTGGCCGACTGGGTGGGACAGGAAAAGAGGAGAGAAGCCGCCCTCTGCAGGTTCCCTCTGTCCGCCGGGCCGCCTCTGCTCCCCAGGGAGGAAAGGCTGCCTTTCCTTCTCCGATTGTCGCTTTACTCTCCATCCGGAGCCGCTTCCTCCCTCGCCCCGAGGTCCAGAGGGCATGGGATCTGAACCCTGGGCTAACTGGAATCGTCCGCTTTCCCGCCATCAACGTGATTTGAATTTTCAGCAAACGTGGAAAGTTACTTTTACTTGCGTTTGCTTACCATTCACGTAAATAGGGATGCGTCCCGAAGCTTGGAAACCTAAGCTAACTTGTAGTCATACCCCCGGCCCGGAAGCAGGGAGGTGAGGTGTGGAGGAACGTTGCTCCATTCCAGTTGTCCTTGTCCGACATTCTTCTGAAGCAGTGTAGCGAGGAGGTTAAGAGCGTATGGACTTGGGATTCAAATAGTCCCAGCTCAACTGCTTGTTAGCTGTGTAACTTTGGGAAAATTAACATCTCTACAGTCTGCTCTCTCATCCTTGGAATGGGTGACTGAAAATAATGCCTGTGAAGCCATTTCTTAGCCACACTTTTAGCACATGGTAAGCAACTCAGGTTAACTATTTATGAGGCCACACTTTAGCCAACCTCTTGACTCATATCATAGTGGCAGGAAATGTTCCCCAATTAATGAGGAACTCATTGACTAACGATGTGATAGTATAAACAGGCTCTGGAATTCACTCTGCTGTGTAATCCTGGACAGTTTACTTCTGTTCATGTCCCTTATCTGGGACTATACCTGTCTCACAGAGTTACTGTGGGGATGAAATGAGATAATCCATCTAAAGCCCTGGAACCTTAACAACAACATAGTAAGTGCTCAATAAATGCTAGCTATTATCTTGGCTTGGTGAGAACTCTTGTGGTTAATCTGCCTACCATCGGAGTGATATGGACGTCTGTTTTTATAATTCCTGTGAGAAATTCTCTAGATTTGGGAATCAGTATTTATACAGACCGATAGACAGGTGGGTATTGTGCTTGTTCATTTCGGGAACAAAGACTGAAAGAGAAAATCTCAGAGAATGGAGATGTATGTGAGAAACAAAACGAAGACAATGAAATAAGAGAAGTTGCTTTCATTTCTAAAGATGTCACTTAGTTGGTAAAAACCAGAGGGAAAAACAGAATAAGTTGATGAGATTCATCTTATATATATTTTCAAAGGCATAGATAGCAGTTATCAGTGAGGAAGAAGAAAGCCCCTGTGTGGCAAAACTACCAATCTAACCAAGAAAGGAATGCAGGTCCTTTCTTACAACAAAGAAAGTAACACATAGGCAAGATATATATAAATTAATATATTTTTATGTCAGATTAAAGAATGCTTAAGAGAAAAGGAAATTCAAATCCTAATGGTTAAATTCCGAAAGTGGACAATAGCTTGCATTTACTGACAAACTGACTGTGACTTCCAGGAAAGGCTGAGATTTTTCTTGGATCTGGGTTGATGTCCACCATAGCATATTCTATTACATACTAAAAATTGTTAGAATCACAGACTCTCAGAGGCCATCTGGCTCAACTCTCTACTGATTTGCTGTGTTACTTTTACAATTTAATTTGATGGTTAATAGTCTCTTACAAGCATCTTTTTTCTCTTTAAAAATGTTACCTTAAAAGGTTTGCTGGTCCATGATTTTATCCCTGTAGGCACATACCATTCATTTTAACAGAGTAAACATGCAGAAAAATAATATCCAATATGCACATGCTCAGCACCCAATTTAGCAGAAAATAAGCAATACTATAAGCAGTGTATGAACTCTGAACTTAGGTGTATCCTGTGTATTTTGGATGTGTCACGTTTCTAGTGTTCTCTGGATATCTTACTTAGTCTGCCAATATTGTCCTTCGAATTACTGGAAGGCAAGGACTGGGTGATGTTCTTGCAAAAATTAATTCTATATAGAGATGCCTACAGATAGAAGATGAATGAAGCCTCATGTGGGGGTGAGCCACGAGTATTCTCCGAAGATAAATGCTAAACCTCAGAAACTAGAGCAGCCATCCTTTTGTCCATACACATCTCCAGGGGCCTCTGGGCAGGGAATAAGGGATAGTCATCTCTGCTCAATTTTATTGGCTTTCAGCCCCTTCTTGCTGCCAGGGTAGTAATCAGTCTAAGTCCCAGCCTTTCCCTTGGACTTTACCATTTTGTAAATCAGGGTAAACAGTTTGGTTCCTCACTGGAACTATCTATCCTAGATAAGCAAAATTATTACTCACGTCCAGCAGACTGGCTTTCTCCTGCCTTCGTGGAGCCTCCAGTAGTGCCACTGGCGCACAATAAAGCGTCAATGTCACATTTTAGTAAACTTTTCCACTTTGGTTGTGCCTGTTGGTAGCAGTTACCTTGAGAGCTTGTCTCCCCACGCACCAGACCACAGGTCCCTAGAATTCCTCTCTGGTGCACTCCTCAGAGGATCAGTTTCCTAGGAGATGCGGGTCAGGGGAAGCCCTGCAGAGAGAAGAGGCTTGAACTGGGTTTTGCCAGATGAGTGTGGGAGGGCCATTCCAAGCAGGTCACAGAAGGCCTTGAACAACTGCTGCATTCCCAGCTTTTCTCTCATGCTTCCAGTAACCCAGAGTAGCCCTCCCAGCAGTGATCCTGAACGCCAAGGGCATGGGATGCCTTCTAAGAGAGGTATTAAGATACCAGCAGTAGGGCTTTTATTGGGGAGCAAGGCGGTAGCAATCTCCTTTCCATTATGGCAGCAGAGATCCTTTGAAGATTTTTAAATAAAAGAATAACAGGATTAGATCTTAGAAAAATGACTCCTAAATGCAAGTATGCATTTCCAGCTGCCTAAGGGACATATTTATTGGAAAGTCCTTGCATCCGATGTTTGTGTAGGACACCCAATAAAGTGCACATAAACGACATGATTTGATAAGTTTTGACACATATTAAACTATCATAATTAAAATTATGACATTTCTATCACCCCCAAAGTTTCCTTGTGCTTTGTAATCTGTCCTCCCTACCACCACTGGTCTTTTCTTGTCATTGTAGATGCTAACATGCCTCCTCAAATGGACCAGACTCTTTCTCTAGGGAATCTGGGTCTGGAAAGGACACAGTGGCAGAAGGTGGCTGAAGCAGTTTTCCAATGACAGCTGCCCAGAGGGGCAGTCCGCACAGTCCTGCTGCAGGCATCTGTCCTTTCTGCACCCTGGTGCTTCTTCCAGTGCTATCAGCTGCCTCACATCCTCCCAACGTATCCTTTATTGCTTAATTGTGTCAGTTTGTTGCTTGCAACCAGAAAACTCACAATGTACGTCCTTCTATAGTCACCATTCCAGAGAATGGCACCACCAAATTCTAGTCTCTCAAGCCTAACCTAGAATAATTCCTTCAAACTTCAGTCTTCATCATGTGTCTCCTTTTCTAAGCCATTGTTAAATCCTCCCCATTCTCCTCCCTGCTCAATATTATCACTTTCTATAAAGTTGTTACTTTTCTTCCTCATTATTATTTCTCTAGTACCTAGTTCTGTACAGTGCTTGGCACTGTATATGTTATTTAGTTGGTAAAAACCAAACTCAGTATGTGTTTGCTGAATGACTGACTGAATGGTGACATCATCCATCACTCCTGGAAACAAAAGTAAACATGGATGAGTGTTTGCATGTGTTTATCAGTGTGGCAGGACTTCAAAGTTTTCAATGTTTTCACAGCAAATAGAAGGACTTGAATCCAGGACTTCTGATTCCAAATTTCATGCCCTTTCTGTTACATTATTACAGTTTGTATCCTTTCCCTCACTTGGAGTTCCATTTCTTTTTGCAGCCTACTCAGATCCTTACTTACACCAAGTATCAGATTTTGAACATAGATGAAGCTCTAAAATGTAAGGCTTTTCCAAGGGCATTTGTTTATTAACCAAAGGGAGGGGAGACATGCAGTAAAGCATATACATTGAGGAGCCTGGGCTCCTGGCATCAAAGAGTTACACCCTACCTACAGCCAGGGGCTAGGGTGAGCTGGGCAGCAGGGATATGACCAAAGCTTGCTGAACCTGGGGTAGAAACAATAAGCTTGCCTAAGTGGAGAATGTTATGCTGGGCTGTAACAACTCCCTGTGTCAAACAAAGAATCTATACATAGTCAGAATAATACTTTATTTAACAATGTAAAAACCTGTTCTTTTGACTTCAAGTCTTGCAAATGAGTGGTAAGTCAAAGATCTGTTCTCTGTTCTCTGAGTACGTGTGGTTATGTGTCTCTGTGTGAATGTGTCTGTGTTTACAGTTGCTTTTGTTTTTTAGTCATTTTAGCCCCACTTTTATTAATATATTAAAGTCTTATTATTCTAACAGTGCTAAAACCTGAATTAAATATTCCCTGAGTGTAATAGTCTCTTTTCTCCAAGTCTGCTTCCCTCCCTCCCCTAAGCCTGCTCCTTAGCCTTCATTAATTCCAGGTCTTTAGAGACCACCAGCATTCATAATGCTTGAGAACCTAGAAATGAATGCTGGATCTCAAGACCTATACACCCTCTAGCTGAGGAGCTTCTCTGGGGATGTTTGTGGGGCGGGAGGTCTTGGTAGTTCCCCTTCAGAGTTGTGCACTTTCAGTTGTAGATATCTGGAAAGTAAACATCAGATTAGATTAGATGCTGACCTGTCCTCTGACCAACCACTCCCAGTGGGTGAAAACTCAATTTGCTTCTATTCAATTATATTTCATGTAATGCACTGGCTTCTATTGAAAGAGGCAATGTGAAGCGGGTTATTGGTATTGTGAAGACTTGTTGCAGATATTGTTCACTGTGTCATTTGCCATCTCCTTATGAAGATTCACAGGAGAAATTTCTTTTTCATCTTAGTAGAAGGAATTACTTTCCTAAGGAATGGGCATCGTGAACTGAGTAAACGATCAGGGGTTTCTCTTCTTGGATGTTAGAATGTCTGGCTCCAATTTTGTGGTTCATCCTTTGTTAAGTTTATTTTATAGGATCCATTTTTGTACTTACCTAATTCATGGCTCCATTTTATGTCACTGTTACTAACATACTTTTGAATTATTTTGCTATGTTGTGGGTGTGTGTGTGTACAGATATGAATATATGTATACATATATACATATATACATTTATCTATATATAGATTTACCTTTCTGTATGCCTTTTGTATATTTTAACTCCTTTTTGAAATAAGTCCATGGCAAGAGGTCAAGGTTCAAGGCTAAGTGTTGGGAAATGGGCACAAAGAAACCACACAGTCCCAGTTTACTCTTGGTTCCTCTGGCTCCCACCTGCTTGACTTTGCCCTAAGGATATTGTTCACTGCTGGGTTCCCCCCCAAGAGAGAATCCCAACCTATAGCCAAACCTGTGTCCAACCTCAATGCCCAATCTTACCACCCATCCTGTTCTCTGTGTATCTGGCTTCCTTACCTCTTCTCGAGGCTCAGGTGCTATGACATTGCTCTCTTCTGGAACTTTCTGAGGCTGAAGACCTAGGCTCTATAAAAAGAAGAGTTCTGCTAGTGAGAGATAGCTAAACCTCCCCAACCTCTCAATTTAGAGGGGTCTTTTGTGCCTTACAACTTTGCAAGGACCATAGACCACACAAAGGGCAAACACTGTTTCACTACCACCCGCAGGCATCAGGGGCTTCACTGTCATCCTCTTTCACAAGTCAAGAACATAAGATTCAAAGGGTAAAGTGACTTGCTGGGATAGGAAACTAGGTCTTTAGACTCTAGTGTTGTTTCCATGATTATTCACTGTGTGCTCTGTGTGACATGCATCTGTATGTATATTTGTGTGGGATTCTGTGAGGGTATAAATAAAGGTCTCAAAAACACTGCCGACTCCTTTTAGACTAATCCCCCTCAAGACTGCACTGCAGCTCTCATATTTAGATGATCCTAACCTGTGGCAGACAGGAGAGGCAAGTGGTATAATAGTTTCTTTGCAAAAAGTTCTAGGTTCTGAGGTAGAACCCAGGGTCTGAAAAGCCCTGTCTAGGAACTGATAAGCCAGGAGAAGACCTTGGAAGTCTAAGGTTTAGAATGGATTTTTTAAAACTGAAATTAATTAAGCACTATAAAATTCACCCTCTAAAAATAGAACTGTTTTCTAACAGTATGATAGCCACTTGAAATTCTGTGATTTCTCCTTTAAGGAAACTTCCCTTCTTTTTATTCCTTCCTCTGCTTCTAGGTCATGAATTGCCTCAACGGTAGTAATACCTCCCCAAAAGTTATCAGAACCTTCATTCTCTCTGAGTTGATTGATGCTGAGCAAGAACAGTTTCTCACACTTGTCTTTTATTCACTCATTTTTATATGTGGTATGTCCATGATTCCGCGTGAGAGAAAATGTATTTATGATGCATCTGCAAGGGAAGTGAACAGATCTGTGGGACATAGGCTTCTGAGGACTGGTGATGCCAATAGGCTGGGATCTAAGATGCTCTAGTCGCCCAATTCCACAGGAAAAGTATGTCTCCTTAGCAGGCAACCAAGCAATCCCACAGGAGAGGCTGGGAGTAAGGAAACACTATAAATCTCGAGTATAAAGAGGTAGCCTTAGGGGAAAGGAGGCTGTATCCTGTACCTCTTTCCCAAGGAGGACAGTGTTACTGCCCTGGTCCTCAAAATAGACAGCATTTTGGCCCCCGTAAGCTCTGCTTCAGTAGGATTACTCTACGAATTTGTTTATTGTTTACCAGAGCCAAAGAGAGGGTCTCTCTATTGCTATCTCCAGACTGAAATCGTATAATATATTACAAAGTCAAATTTAAATTAGTTTTGGATTTTCTATACTGTGGGGTTGCTCTTTCAGTGCAGAACAGTGAGAAGTGGCCATATTTTACCTACTTAAAATCCCACATTTACCCTGTGCTTATTCACTACCCACATGCCTTTCCTATCTCCTCCAATTGGCAGAGCTACCTCAGACTCAAAACCAGCTGAGGGAAAGTTTTCTCTCTTGCTCTGTTAGGACCTCATATGAATCAAGACTCTGGGTATAATAATACTGATGACTTAGATTTTAGTACCTCAGGGGAATCAGCTGAGATAAGCTTATTCTCTTCCTTGTCTTCTGTCTTCTTCTCCTTGCCAGACTCTGAAAGAACCTGTGGATCAAAGTGGACAGTGTGGGAGAAAGTCCCACACCTTCACACCCGGGATACTACCCTTACACCCTTTGTCCATGTTAACCCCTCCCATCTAACAGGAGGCTTCCAAGGCGTCTAGCCAGCCTTCAGTTAGGCACAGGCAGTGCTACGGTGGTCTGATCTAAGGCGTACCAGAAATCTCAGACTCTCAGATGTCTGCATGGCTCATGCCCTGGCCTCTCTCCTTGACCAAATGTCATCTTCTCTGACTACTCTGTTTAAAATCACAATTCAGCCCCCACTCTCTGTGCCTTCCCCTACTTAATTTTTCTCTATATCTTTTATCATTACCTCAATTATAATTTTACCAATTTAATCTGTTTCTTGTCTATCCTCCTGGCCCTCCCTCTGCCACCATCCTCACTAGAATATAAGATGCAGGAAGGCAGAGAATTTTGTGTTCTGTTCACCGTTAATACCCCACCTCCCAGAAAAGTACCTGGCAGATAGCAGGGACTCAATAAGTAACTGTGGAGGGAGTAAGCAAACCTTGTCAGATGTCTCACCATAATCCTCTCCACAACGCACCCAACAGGTGATCATATATCCTTAGCTATTAACACCAGGGAAGGAGAACTACTTCTCAAGGTGGCCCATCCCATTTTGGTTTTTGGAAGCTCCAATGCCTCCTTTCTTCTATATTAAAATTTTTTTTCCATATCATTTTTTAACAGAATTGCTGAAAATTCCTCTTGTATAGATAAAAAATGTATTAAAAACATCTTTAAACAGAGGGTCTAGTTCTGCCCTCAGGAGTCTCACAGAACAAGTCAAACCTCTCTTGTATGTGATAGTCCTTCCATATAATTTGAGTAGAATATGACTTGGTTTCCAGACCCTTCATAAAACTGGTTGCCCCTCAGGGGGTCTATGTCTCTATATTAACACATTCCTTTTCTCATCCATATTCTACCTTTCAAAAGACCATCTCTTTTGCTCTACCCTCTTCTGTGAGTTCCTTCTTCCAGGTTTCTCTCATCAAAGAGGAAACACCTTGGGAATCTGCTGATGCCATTTTGCTTGGGGTCTATTTACCATAGTCATAAGTCTGATGAACTGAGACACTCCTTTCTGCCTCCATTAAAAAAAGGTAAAGCTCAAGATGCCAGTTATAGGTTCTTTATACTGGGACCTCCCAGAACTTGGAGCAAAATAAATTAGTAAGAATCTGCTCATAGAAACTGCTCCAGGAAGAGAGGAGTATAATATAGATAACTATATTATAATATAACCTGGGTGTGGTGGACAGGGAGGGATGTGGCTAAGTCTGTTAAAATTCCTGTCTGTGCCTATTGTTTCTCTGTGGCCCAGCAAGTATTTGTTTACCATGTACTCTTTCATATTCCTGTGAATTATTTCCCTTTTCCTTTGAAGTCTCAGACCCCTACCCTCTTCTCCTTGGTTCAGGATGGCATATATACCTCCTTGTCCCTGACTGTCTTGGGATTCCCCATACATATGTAAATAAACTTTGGTTTTTTGTCCTGTTAAAAAAAAAAAAGAATCTGCTCATAATACTATTAGACGTAAACTCTTTGCAGAAGTCAATTCCCCCAAGAGTACAGATTATTAAATTAGTTGCTATGAAGATGGGAGACAATCCCCAAAACCAAAAAAGGTGTCCAGGAGTATCCTTGAGACTGTAATGTAATGACATAAAGTCTTACCAACTGTGGGGCATCCTGACTATAGTAAAAATGACCTACTTGGACGTATAAAAGGGAATAAAGACTCAACCAGATCTACTCTCACCTGGGAGATCATCAAGGTAGGGGAAGCACAGAATTCTTCTAGGTTCAGATTGTCGGTGTTTCCCTTTTCTCTGGCATCAGGAGTTCTGACTGGCTTCTCTGGTGGCTGTGGATCTGGAGAGGCTTCTAAGGAGGCCCTGGAACTTGGAGGCCCAGCCCCCAAGAAGGCTCTGGGGTTGGTGGGAGAACCCTGTTCAGAGGCTGTAGGGCTGGAGGGCATGTCCCCTGAGGAGGGCCTGGGGCTGGGAGTGGCTCTGGGTGGAGGAGGCCTATTAGGCGGTGCTGAGGTCCTCTGGATAAACGTTCTCTTCTTTGGTTGTTCAGATCCTTCACTTGAGGTACGGGTTCGGAGGACTACTTCTGGGAGAGAGGAGGGCTGCTCTGAAGGCATCAGGGCTCTGCCTGGTGATGGAGCTGCAGAGCAAGGGAGAACTTCCTCCTGCAGCTCGCCACCCTCGGTGCTGGGAGAGGGCTGGGTCTGGGTGAGGCCATTGCAGGGTGCCAGAGGCCCTTCCTCCTCTGAGGAGCTTGCTTCAGCCTCTTGCTCCTCTATTGCCTCATCTTTTGAGGGTTCTTTAATCTCAGAGTTGTCTTCTTCCTGGGCTGGAACAGATGCCAGCTCTTCTTCACTTGTTGAGCTAGAGTCCTCATTCTTCAGGGAAGGTGCAGAGGGACTGGTAGGTGCAGAGGGACTGGTAGGTGAGGTAAGAGAGCTGGAGACTGTAGATGTTCGAAGTGGGGAAGAGATGACTAAAGAGCGCCTGCTGCTGCTAAAAAAGGAAGGCATTCGGATTCAGAAGAGCTAAAAACTGGAAGTAACCTAAATACCCAAAATAAAAATAATGATGCATGCTTGTAATAATGGAACAATCAGTTTAAAATGATATTAGAAAGTCTGAATAATTTGTAATAATGCTTATGTTATAAAGTGAAGTGAAAAAAAAAGGCTATAAAATTGTATCCATATCATGATCTCAATCATGTAAAAAAATATAAAGAAAGAGACTGGAAAGAAGCAGCAAGACATTAATAAAATATTTTCTATGGGAAAAAGGCTCACGGGTGATATACAGTTGATCCTCATGGATTCTGTATTTGCAAATTCAACAGTTTCCTAAAACTTACTGTAACCCCCAAGTCAATACTTGTACCTTCACGGCCATTCACAGGCATGTAAAAGCTGTGAAAACACTTTCCCAGCTGAGATCTAACAAGGCAAACCTCTGCTTCTTGTCTCAGCTCCCATGCTGCAAATGTGTCCTTTGCCATGTTTTTCACATTGTGCTTTTTGTTAGCAATTTGCTGTTTAAAATGGCCTCCAAGTATAAAGCACTATCTAAGAGCAAAAAGACTGATGTGCCTTACAGAGAAAATACGTGTGTTAGATAAGCTTTATTCAGGCATGTGTTATAGTGCTGTGGTCTGTGAGCTCAACATTAATGAATCAATAATGTATATTAAATAAGGTGTCTTTAAACAGAAACACATACAAGACAAGGTTATGTATTAATTATTTGATGAAAATGTTGGGACCAGATGCCCACAGGAACTTAACTCTGTTTCCCCTAGGACCAGTGGTTCAGTACTCACTCACTCAGTGCTCATGGTGACCTTATAGACCATTACTACCGTGAATAATCAAAGCTGATTGGAACACTTACTAAGCACGCTGCACACTGCTGAGTGCTTCTACAGCCAACATCAACTTGACTTCCATTCACCTCCTTAGGTGCTTCCCATGTACTGTCTACCAACTGATTAAACAATCCACAAACATTTACTTGACAGGTACCAACCATGTGCTGTTCCCTGGGCAAAGGATGAAAGAGGGGGATAGGAAGAGAAAGAAACTTAGTTCCTGCCCTGTGGGAGTTCCTAATGTGAGATAAGCCGAGTGACATAGGTTCTTCCTAGCATTAGCATTCTAGGTATCAGTAGGTTTAGAAGGCCCAGAATATAGCAAGAAAAGACCAGATTTCCCTGCAAGGTTCTGGGACATGGTATGAGTGAAGGGAGATTTCAGATGAATGGACAATTAGAGAGAACTCTGGCTTTCAATGATGGGACAGAGATATAGACTTGTTGAAGCAAAGGGAATTTGTTTAGGGAGTATACATTGGCCCATTAGTGATTCTTTTTAATAGTCTGCAACTAAATGCTAAACGAGTAGTACAAACAACAAATGTGAGCCTTATTCTTCCTTTAAGTCCCAAGCTCAGTTTTACTGCCTCTTCAAAGCTTTCCCTGACTATCCACACATTGGCAATTACTTCTCTGGGGTTCCTACTAGTCTCATTAGGCACTCAGATGTGCAAGCTTATGTCCTTCCTTGTCTCCTTAGGCACATTTTCCATCTTTCCAACTTAAAAAAAAAATGATTGTTGATACACTATCTTATATTGGTTTGAAATGTGTAACACAGTGGTTCAACAGTTACCCATATTATTAAGTTCTCACCCCCTCTACTGTGGTTACTATCTGTCAATGTAGAAAGATGTTACAGAATCATTCTGTCCTTCCAACTTTTTATAAATCACTTCAGGGAAAGGACAGTCTCCTATATCTTTAGATCCCTAATTCTTAGCTTAAAACCTTATGCACAGAAGGAACTTAATAAAACTTCCTAAACAAAGGCTTTGGAATAGGAAAGTGATCACACTCTGTGAGACCAGAATTGCTTACAGTTACCAGCATAAAGAATGTATGAAGGTGTTAGACACCACACACACACACACACACACACACACACACGCACACACGCACAAACGTTGGAAAGCAAGCCATACAGATTGCGAAAAGATATTTGCAATGTGCATCATTTAAGGGTTAATATAAAGACTATATAAAACAATAAAAACAAAAACAAAACCCTCATATAAATACATTTTTTTAAGGGATAAACAATCCAAATGAAAAATGTGAAAAAAAGGATAAACAGGTAAAGAGGAAAGTCACAGAACAGGAACCTTAAATGGCCAGTAACATGAAAAGATGTACAAGCTAACTAGCAATTGTGGAGACATTAATTGAAACTGTAAAAAATTCCATTTCATACCATTAGATGGAAAATTAAGAAGTCTGACAATGTCACATGTACCAAGGATCTGGAAACAATGGGGGTTTTCATTCACTGCTGGTAGGTTGTAAATTGGCACAATCACTTTGGAAAGCGATTTGGCAATGGAGCATCTAGGCTGAGGAAGCCCAAATGCACAAGTATGACTCAGCAATTCCACTCCCAGTATATTCCCTGAAGAAACTCTTGATAATATTCACAAGGGGAAATGTAAAACATGTTCACTGCAACATTATCTGTAATAACAAAAAACTGGAAAACCCAAATGTCCATTAGCAGAAAGATGGATAAGTAAATTTTGCACTAGTCATAAATAGCATCCATCAGAGTGAGCAATATGTAGGAACAAAGATAAAAAAATCTCACAAATAATACTAAGGGAACAAGAGAGGTTGCAGTAGAAGACATACAGTACAATTCCATTCATGTAAAGTTTAAAAACATGCAAAACAGTATTTCCTGTGTGTGCATATATGTGTATAACAAAAGTAAAAAAATGCATGGGAACAATCAGTACTAAATTTAAGACAGTGGTTATCTTTGGTGGGGAGGTGGGGCAGGAAGGGGAAGTGAGTGGGGGAGGGACACTGGGAGTTTCAATTATATATATTAGTTGATTTCTTAAATTTGGTGGTAAGTATATGACTATTTGTTATATTCATCATACTTTTAGTTATAACTTAAGTATTCCATAAATAGAAAAAGAATTTACATAGGGGCATAGTTCAAACAACAAGCAATATCATACATATAAATAGAAAGGGAAGGACAGGATTTGGGATTGGAGGTGAGGGTGTTGATTGTGTTCACACACAGGACAAGGAAGCAGAAAAGAGACTCAGAAGATGCTCACCTTGACAGTCCCTTCACCACAAAGACTTTGTTGGAATGTTGCTTCTCCAGTTTGCTCATCACCTCGTAGAGACTGTGGTTCAGCTAAAGCCAGCAAAATGGAGATGTAGCTAGATGGGAACCTGAGACGGGCATATCCCCTCTCTCCTCTTTCAGACAGCTCCCCCAAATAAAACTTCCCCACCCTTAAATACAAAATTCCCCCTCATCTCTTTTGCACTAGTGTCCAGGGTTTTCTCCTGCCACCCCCTCTTTGACCATCTGTGTCTGTAATTCTGCCTCTTCCATCAGACTGGATCCTTGATGTTTGATGTTTGATTTGAGGTTCTAGCTTCTCTCAGGTGATACAGGGAATGAAAACTCATTTCAGTATTAACTAGACAAATCACAATTTAGCTAAAGAAATTGTGGAGAGGAACATGTGTGAATGTGTATGTGAAGATTATTAATACTGTACTAGCAAAAAGTCTTGGAACCCAGGACTCATGTTGTGTGGCTGGAGTGGCCCTGTGCAGGACCAACTACCTGAGAAACCGACCTCTCTGCTTCCCAGAAACAAAAGGTAGAGATTTCACAACTTGGTTCCCCATTTCAGCTATTCTTTCCATAGGCCTAGCCTCCTTTTTCATTTGAAGCTCAAGTTTGGATGCTGTTATTCAGCTGTTAATAGAGACAGAGAGGGCCCTCTGAGATGTGTATATGTGCTTCAACACAGTTCAACACAGTCAATCAGGTACTATTATGTCATCATGTGCAAAAATTAAAAATCTGTGATGCCAATATGGATATTTAATGAGATTATATAAATTAGGGCTACCTTCATATTTACTAGACAAACCCATCTAAGTGTCTAAATTGGTCAGATGTTTCTCACCTTGCTCATCTCCCTGTAGAAGACGTCTCTCAAGTTGGAAATGTTTTGGAAGATGGTCACATAACAGCCAATACGACTATCAGGAGGCAAACAACACACACGTACAGTTAAGTGTTGGTCAAGGAAGTCTTTGAAATACAAGGGAGGAGCTTAAGCCATAGCCAGCCACCTCAGAGAAAAGCACCATACACTCTAGACTCAGGATGTTCTGGGATCTAGATGGATTAGAGCCCGGCCAGGAACACACTTGACTCTCAGGAATGAGAAATGAGAAGGCCAAAGGAGACACTCTCAGCCCACGCTGACACCAAAGTGTAACAGATCTCTAGTTGCATGAAGTCACCTTGATTCAGGTTCTTTATGTATTGATGGAGACATGAAAGTGCTTTGAAGAATTTTTTTGAAGTGCTTTATAAGTACAAGGTCACATAAATTATTACAATTAGTCTTTCTTATTATACAATACTTGGAATTCTATGTGTATGTACATTAATGGAATTCTGTAAATGAATTGGGCAAGTTTACATTTAAAGAAACTGTATTAAACTTCAATTCTATTTAAATTAGGAATCATATAATTAATGTTTTAGAACACATGTAGTTATTAAAAAGGCAGCATCATAGGTAGAGTAATATTAAGTGACAATATAAAATATTCTAACTACAATTGCATTAAAGCATATTTCATACAATGAAAATGGGATACAAGTAGAACAGAATTTCTGCTCAGATTCCCCTTCTACTGTGGAAAATTTACATATGAAACACTTTTACCTACTGTGCAGCAAATATATCTTCATTAATGAAAATAGCCATCCTATGGTTTGTCATCTGAATGTTCACGAACAAAGGTAGTTTAAATAAAACACTTGAACATGAAACCAGATACTCCTGGTATGCATGATGACAGCACTTTATTTGCCAAGACAAGAAGCCTCTTGTCTGCAAACCCAGAAAAGCTTGCAGGGCAATGATGGTTATCTCTGCATTGCAGATGAAGAAACCAGAGTCCCGAGAGATAAGTAGCCTGCCTAGTATCACGCCACAAGTTAGCAGTAGGGTTGAGACTACAGCCCATTCTTGGGCCAGAACTCTTTTCATGAGGTGACATGTTTGAGCTACCAGTTACCACTATCCCAGCAGTCCAGCCCTTTCCTGAATCTCAATTGTTACCTATTATAAAGAATGGGAAGTTCCTCTAGTAGTTCCTGGTTCAGATCTTCAAACACAATCTGGGCTTTGTGGAACTCTTCCTCTGCCTGGGTGGTAAAAAAGACAGGACAATTCCCCTCAATCCTGAGCCCAAGAATAGAAGCTGCTTTCTTTATTTTCTGCATTGTTCCAGGGACTAGGCTTACTTGCAGTCATGCCTCTCTTCCAGAGCCATGCCCTCTCTGACTACCCTTAGATCACTGGTGTCAGAGGAAACAGGTTTTCCTTTAGGATACTGGATGCCGAATTTATCGTTTCTTAAATGCAGTTTGGTTCAACCACCTGCACCATTATGGGGAAAGGGACAGAGGAAGGTTTTACTTAGCTTTTTGCTTTTCTCCTTTTACTTTACCTTGGCAGTTTTGGCCTCATCTTTCTTCTTGGCATTCTGCACTGCCTCCAGATGGTGTCGGGCACTGTCATAGTCGACGAGTTTCCGACCCCGCTTGGCGATTCTTTCCTAACCCAGAGTCAAGAGAGAGAGAGCCCCTTGATACTCACTTTCCAGTGGCCAGGATGTAGGAAATATAAAATGAGAAGCAAGATTACTTGGTGCTATTGTCAAATTTTACTTTCTAACAGGGTTTTATGCTCAAGGGATCTCCCTCACTATTTGGAAACACTGGGAATTCTCTGGGGGAGATAAAGTAAAGGGCAAGCCTGCAGAGCACATGGAGGCCTGCACGATATTCCACTATTTCCTATGAACCCATCATAAGCTCGTTCAGCCTCTAGGAGAAATGGCCTTGAGAATCCTATTAAATTGAAAGTCAGGAGTTTTAGGTCTTCCTCCCAATATTGCCATTGACTAGCTTTGTGACCTAGGGCAAGGAACATCTCTCTGGGAGCCCCAGTAGCCTCATCTGCCTCATAGTGTTATTTTAAAGATCAAATGTTGACTATAAAGTGCTTTAAAAACCTTAAAGCATAATAAAAATAGTAAATTATTATGAGCACTGAGACACTTACTCAATCCCATCCACACTATAAATCATACCAAAACTATGTTAATGGCCCCTGTCTCATTCTCAATCACAGAATTTGAAAGGATCCTAGAGATTATCTGGTCCACTTTCCCATTCAATAAATGAAGCTTCTCTATAATATCCAAGATAAGAAGTAGTTTGACTTCTGCTTGAACAGAGAATAGACAACTTACCATCTCATGGTACATTTTATTTCATTTCTGAAAAGCTTTAACTCTGAGAAACTTAAGTTAGGCTCCCTCTGAGTTCTTCCTATTAATCGAAAATCAGCATAGTATCTGACAGAATAGATGTTTAATAAATATGAGGGGAATGAATAAATGAATTCTAATTCTGCTTTCTGGAACAGTTTAGAACAGGTGGAATTCCTCTTTTACCAAACAGACTTACAAGGATTTGGAGATAATTATATTATGACCTCTCCAAGTTTTCCCTTCTCCATAACATCTTTACTCCCATCAGCTGTTCCTCACAACTAAAAGGGCTGCCCCGACCCAGATCTAATTAAAAATCAGCCCAAATCTAGTTCACTGAAATCTAGGTCTAAACATAACGTTCATGCTACCTCTAACCCTCCTCACCTTACCCTCTTGTCTCACCCTCAGCTTTTAACCCTTCACCTAGCCCACCCCACTTCATTCCGAACCATGGGTTCTGACTCTACTTAAAATATTCAACCTAATAAGTTCTCTAATTTATATGGGCCCCCAATAACCTATCCTGGATTCTATAAATAGGTTACCTTAATCTCGCTGAACTGGGCTACATAGTTGTCCATGGTCCTCAAAGCCTGGTCAGCTAGTTTCTCTTCATAGTCTTCCCAAAGAAGATCATTATTCTGTGGGACAGAGGAAGAGGGGAGTGGTGAGGGCTCCATTCTCAAAAACAACACATACCAAGGAAATACCCAAATTCTTCCTGCAACGAACTTCCTTTTGGAGCACTGTATTTAGAATGTCATGTTGGATTCTGGGGAAGAGTCAGAGGAAGAAGCAGCGTTTTCCCAAGGAAATGCCCTATGAGAGACTGGACATATATGCAGGGATAAAGACCAGGAACAGATAGATGGTAGGTCTTAAGACTCCACAGTTTAAAGGATATGGAAGTTTGGGAGTAAATAAATACATGAATTTAGTTTTCAAAAACAACTTTTACATAGGTAAAACTTCTATAAGGTTTTAAAGAGGGTAAGAAGGGATCAAAAACAGGAATCCATAGATGAGGGAAAACTTTCTACCTTTGTAGTTGCAGCTTCTTCCTACCACCTGTGACTGAGGCTACACAAATGAGCACTGTGAAATGATCCATTGTTTTCCTATTTGCTTGGATGGAGAAGCTACGAAGAGGCGGAGGTGAGGGCAGCACTGAGTGCTGAAGAGCTGTACAACCCAGCACACTCTTACCCCTACAATGGCCTTCAGCTCCTCATGACCGTCCCACTCGCTGCTGTAAATCTCCTGCAGGGTTTCTGACACTCTCTTTGAACTCTCATGCATCACTGAAAGAAGAGAACTCAGTTCTACCATAAAGTTTCCCAAAAAGTAGTTTGGTACAGTCATATGGGTAGCAGGCAATCAGTGGGTCCAATTCCGAAGGACAAACTCAGATGGTGTGGAGTATCAGTGAGGGAAGCTGGATGGGGCTGGGATAGGAAGTTACTCTCTAGGCCCACAAAGTTCCAGGAGTCAGGGGCAGGCAAGCGATAAAATGCCTGAGTATGGCTTTGTTTTTTCCATTCCCAAGACCTCTTACTAGCTGCATAAATGCCCCTGTGGTTCTCCTGTATCACAATACACACCTTTGACTGCACTGAAGAAGTTCTTCAGGTCCTTGTATAGCTTGTGGCCTTCGGCCTGAAAGGAAGAAGTGCCTTTGGTGACTAAAGAGGTACATTTGGAAAGGTGCTCCAAAGGTAAAAGTAGAAAAGTAGGTTAAAAGCAGATATCAATACTGGAATTTCTTCAGACATTTGCAAATGCTATAAATGAACCTCTACTGTCTTTACCAAGAAGTTGTAGGTTGTCTCTTTTGGGACAATTTTTAAGTTGGGAGATTGCTCCCATTGCATCAGCATGTCTTTCCTGTTTATTCTTCCTTCCAGGGAACAAAAGCTTATACCCAAGTTCCTCTGTTGAAATTTAAGTGTCCTATGAGATACTATGTATGTAACTCTCTGGCTAACAACTTCCTCTTTGGTTAGATAAACTGCTATCATCTTCTGCAGACACCAGGCCCTATTCCCTCTCTGCACCCTCACACAGGCCATTCCTCTCCACCCCTGATGCCCCTCTTTGCCTTGCCCCACTTTACCCTTCCCTCCATCAGTCACCTGCTTTATACTTCTCCAAGGAGCCTCATCATTGACTCTCCTCCTGTCCCAAGTCCAGTGTCCTCATCTGTAGTTCTATCTATCAACCTGATTTTATCTTTGCTCCTGTGTCTGAGCTCTTATTTTTTTAGGTTAGGACTCCCAAGGGCAGATTAGGTTTCCTTCCTCTAAAAGAGAAGAATAGAGGAAGGAGAGGAGGGTATCATTTAGATTTGGAAGTTCAAATATTAATCCAATAGATGAACCACTTTTGTTATAACTGACAAATGTTCACTTAGCCTCTACTTCTGTGCTTCAATTTTAAATGGCCCTATTAGAACTTTAGCCCACTGGTCTTAGGCTGGCCTTCTGTACTCAGAGTAGATCTAATTCTCTTGCACATATGTTTGGAGACTTCTTTCACATGCCCTGCACCAAGTCTTCTCTTTCATAGGCTTCCTCGATTGTTCCTTGTGGTGTTGTTTAAAGCCCCTTCCCCTTCTGATCTCTTTCCCCTCTGTGAACTCCAGTTCCTAGGAGTTGGATAAAAAGGATGTTTGAGACCAGACCATGACATTTTGGAGCCTGACTTCAGGAGTGTGGGACTGGACTGAAAGGTACGACCCACTTCAAGGGCATTCTGCAGTGCCAGGCTTATGGGTCAAAGGGAAAGATCATTATACTGAATTTTAGCAGCAGAAAATCTAGGTCTACTTGGTAAAATAAACAGAGAAAACCAGACTAATTATTTCATCCATTTTTTTGCCTCCAGAGCTCACCTCTAAGCCTGTCCAAACTCTTGACTATACCTCATTTAAAAAGTCCTTCTCAAGGGGCTGAATGCCAGGGCTTAAGGGACATGAAGACACAGATAGTCTCAAGGGAGTCTCAGGCACAGAGAGGGAGGAGAAGAACTGGGATTGTATAGTGTGTCATAGAAAGTGAGGATCAAGAGGGCATCAGAAAATGGCCAAGGAAGGGTCAGATGTAACAGAGAAGTTAGAATGCAGGAAGAATTGGTAAGTCACTAGACTTGGTAATCAGAGGTCACTGGTGACCTTGTAAAGCACTTTCAATAGTGTGATAGAGA
This sequence comes from Smutsia gigantea, assembly GCA_032199065.1. Lineage (NCBI taxonomy): Eukaryota > Metazoa > Chordata > Mammalia > Pholidota > Manidae > Smutsia > Smutsia gigantea. The sequence continues at coordinate 45,399 of JAVSCE010000070.1, forward strand.
GGTTCAGTCAGCTAGCAAAATTCAGAAATATTCAGCACTTACCAGGAAGGATTCTTCACTTCCTCTCTGCTTTTTCATTCATAGAAAAACTGTAAGTAGTCTAAAGAGTTAAATGTACATAATATCTTTTAAACATGGATATGGTAGGTAGGTAGGTAGAAGTCTGAGAGTTTTGAAAATGTGATAACTAAGATTTTAAAGAGTTTTGAAAATTATAAAATTTTATGAGGATTTCAATTTCCTTCTTGAAAGAAAACAATATGGACTGAATGTTTTACTTCACCATGAAGATTTGTTCTCCAAAATATATAACTGAGTAACAAAAGCTGTTTGACTATCTTATGTAATTTCTACAAATGAAAATTTTAATTTTTTACCCCATTAGATATTATATGGCTTGAAAAATCAGATCAGCAATCAAGGCTACCATGTATGATTGAGCAGGTTATATGTACACTGTTCAAAACTAGGGAGTATTACCTATACCCCAGTCCATAAAAATGTGAATGCCTTCTGCCCTTCACTGCACCTCACAAAAGCCCAAGCCCATTTCTGGGTTTTACAGTTGAGGCTCCTAGACAAAGTTCTTCTTGTATGTTCTCACTCTTTCCTCTGAAGGGATGAAGTGTGAGTGTGCACGTGGTGCTGATAGTGGGGCTGTGGTGGTAGGAGAGCACTGGGTGTCATTTTATTTCTCTGACCTGTCTGTCCTCTCCTGAAATGTTTCCAGGCTGAATGATGCCAGCATCTTGCTTGTTTCCTGACAGATGTGACTCTCACAGTCTTAGGTTCCCAGTTGTCTGGGAGTCAAAAACATGTCTCTACCCGCAACTAGCAAGTTCTTCCACTTCTCTGGCTCCAGTTTCCTCACCTATCAGTGCCAGTTTTGCCATTTCTAGCTATAAATTTTATGACTGTATCATTTCTGCTGTCTGAATCCTTGCCAAATTCTTGTCAGGACCATAAAGAGTCTTGAGTTAGTCTTTCCATCCCTCATACAAACAGTTTAAACCCTCAGTTAATGAACCTCTCACTCTGGAAGCATGTCCTAAGCACTCAGGCAGACAGAGCTATGTCCTAAGAGACTGGGGTACTGAGGATGGAGAAGAAAGCTCTTTATTTGCTGGAGAAAAATGGACTCAGAGAAACACAAATACCAGCATGACCAACCTTGAGCAAGTGCTGAAAGTGTTTAATCTAATGGAGGTCCAGAAGGGGAAGATGAAGCTAGTTGTTAGATTGGACTTTAAAGGCTATGAATTGGAAGTGGCTGTCACTGCCAGAAATAAGAGATTAAAATGTTGCTTGAGGGAAATAACTCTTCCTGTATAATGTGTTTTGAAGGGAGGGAAAGGGGAAACCAAGCAGAGCCCTCAAAGAAAACTACTTATGGAAATTTGATTATGAACCTAGGCTATTGGCAAGGCCTTGAAACAGGCTGGGAAGTTTGGGAGTGAAATTTATTTACTAACAAGAGTTTACCTATAAGCTAATTGTGGGTGAAGGTTAGGGCACATGACCAACTGGTCCGGCTTCTGGAATACTTCACTTTCAATCTCTTTGGCCTTGTCCTTTCTCCTTGTTTCTCTTAGCTACCCCAGGCTCAGCCTCAGACATGACTATACTGTCACTGTCTTTCTCCTCAAACTGTGATAGGTGTGTTCTCTTACCTGTGCAGAAGGCCCAGCATCTAGCACAATACCCAGCACTCAGCAGGCACCCACGAAATGTTTGTTAAATGAACTTTCCTAGCTATGTTCAAACACCAGTTACTATAGGTGAATTATTTCTCTCGAGAAAAGTTTTTCTTTATTCCTAATCTAACTCCATTTCATTTCTCAAATATATTTCCCCCTCAAGTGACATTTAGTTGGTGGACTTGCACAGAGATTTCTAAGGGGACTGTCCCATCTGCTCCTCCTAGTCTTCTTGATGGCGCTCCTTTATCTCTTACCCTTTCTACCCACATATCACTTGTTGTAGATCCATCCTATAAGACAGAGGGAGAGAAAGGGCTGAGGACAGAATGGGCCAAGAGTCAGAAACCTTTCAAAGTGGGTGTTCATTTATTGATCTCTGTTCTTTTCTTTTCATACTGGAGTTGGAAGAACAATAGCTAGAATTGAGAAGAGGCACAGGGAGGTCTTCGTGGGTGAGGTACAGGGGAGAAGGCACAGCGTTTAAGTCTGAATCTTAGCTCTGCAACTCTTATGCTATGTTACCTTGATTAAATTACTTCCCTCTCAAAAGATCCTATTTCCCCTCAAAAGAGTTGGACTAGATTAGTGGTGGCCAAATGCTGTTCCCAGACTAACTGCTACATCATAATTACCTAGAAAGCTTAATATGAAACACAGATTCTGTAGTTAACGATTACTTATGGCTGCTAATATCACACAAGGAAAGGAGACAACCAGATATTCTATGCCTCCAGATGGAAGAATGTTAACACCTATAATAATAACAAGTATTCTTGCCTCCATAACAAATAAAAAAAATCTAAATCTCATCAAGCTTCTAATTCTAAATATTAATTTACAGCAAATACAGCAAATACATGTTAAACAATACCATGGAGACTTAATCATAAAATTTAGACTATAGGAAACTGCAGGAAAATGACCTAGTACCATTAACAAATAAACTTAAAAAAGGGAGGGTTTAGAAACCTATAGATTAAGAGACTTAACTTTAAATCAAAGAGATTTAAATATGTCAACAAGTTGCTGATTTAAACTGTAAAGGAAAAAATCATGACCTATTAGGGAAGTGTGAACATTGGCTGAATATTTTAAGATATTAAGAAGATATTGCTAATTTTTTAGTTAGCAAGGGAACTTCTATTTTAGTGAATATCTGAAAAGATGTTTCTATTATATTGTTAAATAAAAGAGGCAAGTTATAAAACTATGAATGGAATAATCTTTTACTTTTGTAAACCTCATATTTATTTATTGTGAATATATTTACAGATCATACACATAGACAGTAAAGTAATTGTAAGGATATATAAAACAACAGTGGTTGAAACATGGGTGTGTGTGAAACCACTGTTTTTCATCTTTTTCTTGATGTACTTTCTGATTTGTTGTAATGAGTAAATGTTTTATAGAAAAATATTTTTAGGTATGATAATGTTTTGTGGTTGTTTTTTTTGAAAGTCCTTATCTTCAGAGATTGATGATGAAGTTTTTATGGATAAAATGATATGCTATCTAGAATTTGCTTCATAATAACCAAGAATGGGGGAAAGTAGATAGAGACATAAATGAGACAAGATTCCACGAGTTGATAAATTATTGAAGTTGGGTGATGGATACTTGTGGATTCATTATACAAGTTTTTCTATCTTTGTATATATTTGAAGTCTTCCATTAAAACAAGTTTAGAAGTATAGATTCCTAAGCCCTATTACCAGAGTTCTTTCATTTTAAAATGTTTCCCAAATGATTCTGATACATAATTACTGAATAAGATTATAGCTAATACCCTTTTAATATCATTTTAAATAATTACTCTCCATATAATTCAATTAACTGATATTGTACAATAAAGAATTTATCTGGTCTTTGCCACTGGTCCCAGGGAAGTAACTCTAAATCTTGGGATTTCCTAGGTGATAGGAATGTCTTTCTTATTCAGGGTGTGCCTCTCATATTGGACCTGAGTTTATGCTAAACAAATGACTCAGTACAGTGGCTGGTCAGGCTATAAAAATGAATCATGTGATTAGAGAGTTGGTGCTTTGAGACAGGTAACATCCGCCTGACCTCCAGGGAAAGGGAGAGGAAGGCAACTAGAGATTAAATTCAATCATGGGGCCAGTGATTCACTATGTAATGAAATCACAATAAAAGTTTGGGTGAGCTTCCCTGGTTGGTAATCCTACATCAATGTGCCAGGAAGATGACATGTCTTGAGAACACAGAAGCTTCATGTGTGGGACCTCCCAGACTTCAGTCTATGTGTCTCTTCATTTGCCTGGTTCTGATTTGTAAAAACTGTAATTTCAAGTATAGTACTTTCCTGAGTTCTATGAGTCATTCTAGCAGATTATGGAAGCTGAGCGGCTAGTAGGAACCCTTAAATTTATAGCCAGTTTGTCAGAAGTGCAGGTGGCCTGGGAGCTCTGAAGCTTCAGGTAGTGTCTGAAGTGAAGCGATCTATGGGGCACTGTGCCCTTAACCTGTGGAATCTGACCTAACTCTGGGTAGTTATAGTGTCAGAATTACACTGCAACTAGATATTCATTTCAGTTAATAACAACTCCCTTCTATTATAAAGAGGGGACTTCAGTCTCCAGACTGATGTAAGAATTGAATGAGATAATATGTATAAAGCACTGAGCACAGTGCCTGGCACATAGAGTTAGAAAGTCAAATATCCCATGGAAGGTTAAACCTCTGCTACCTACTTCATAATGTTTATTTTCTACGTAAATTACCCATAATATCCAGTGAAGATAGAAGGGACAGTGAGAATAGGAGGTTTGTTGGTGCGAATAACAAGTGAAAGATGGAGGTATTATTTTAGAATAAAGGGCTTAGGTAAGGTAGATGTAGCGGACAAAGAAGCAACAAGGAAAATATGGGACTATTGAGATGAGAAGAGCCACAGCATGGGAGAGGCACCCTTGGAGAGTGAATAAGCCAAAAACTATGCTGGCAGGGGCTCATTCTGATTTGCTAAGGAGCCAGTGATGCCACTGTGCCCTTGGGGAGCCATGAAGAGAAAAGAACACTGGTCTGTTCCCTTAAACCCAGGGTCAGCTGGAACAGGAAAGATAGGTTTCTCTGGTTCCCAGGGGAAGGACAGGCAGCAGGTCTCCCTGTGGCCCTTACCCCTGCAGGGACAGAGCTAGTGGGGATGCTTGCCGGTTTGCAGAACCTGCATTCTGCTCCTCAGTCCTCATGTCTCTTTCTTCCTCCAAGCTTCCCTTCCCCACCATCTTGGGGAACAGTTACCTGTTGATGGTAGAAGTTGTTGGCACTTTGTTCAAACCGTTCGTCTTTGGTTTCCACAGTTTTCCCCAACTTCTGCAGTACCTGGGGATGTAAGTTGGAAAGGTCCATAATGTTAGTCTAGACTCTCTCATCTGTTGGCCTCTGATGACTGCAGCTTCTTTCAGAGTTTCAGGTGCAACTAAAGGGCTGTACGCCTGTCAGCCCAATAGAATTAGAAATAAAGCATGTTGCTGGAAAAACAATCATGCTTTGTGGCTCTACTCAAATAGGGGTACCTCTAGGGGTATGCAACAGTAGGCTAGGGGACATATGTAAAGCCCAAAATACTTTATGAATACTGTGGGTTTTTTGGGAGAAGGAGGGGGTACTGTTATATTAAAACAAGGATTAATAAGAAGAATGTGAAAAGTTCATGGCTTTGACAGACTTTCTTCCAAACATAGCCACAGATTCCTCTGGATAGATGAGGTTAGAGAAGTGGGTAAGGAGACTCTTTTCTTATGAGGGCCCTTGTGGAAAACTTTGAGAAGCCCTGATATAATGCATTTGAAACTCAGCTAGAATGAATTTCAAAATACTTACCAAATGATTAATGTTTGATTTTAGATATCACTGAAACTTATGGTTTAGGGGGATATTTAACTTTCAAAGTCTGAATATTTATCCAAGTATGTCTCCTTTTTCACTGGGAACCTGACAGCCAACCATCATACTGGTCTCAGTGCTAACTCAAAGGACATGGAAATGAAAAAGGGGACACTCACTGTAAACAAGTAAGAAAGCCCAGTTCTTCTACCTGGAGACCCCATTTTGCAGGGAGGTACCACCAATTCCCAGGCCTAAGTTAGAACCTCAGGAATTGCCTTCAACTACTTCTCTGCCTCCTTCATCAAATCCCTCACAATATCCATCTCTGGAACCAGCCCATACTTTCTAATATCACTGCCATAGCTTTAGATCAGGCCCTCAATTTTCTCACTTGACCTGCTGCAATAGAACTATCATGCTGCTGTTTAAAACTGTCTAATGATTCTCCATTAGCTCAACAATGTATTAAATGCTCATTATATGTCCATAAATTATAATTCAAACTCTAGCATGCATATAGGTCTCAATGATTTGATCCTTCATTAAGCTTCAACTCTCATTATTACTCTCTCTTGGAGGTCTCCTTCCCTAATAAGTTTCCTAAGTAAGCCATAATGTTGCTTGTTGTAGATGCTGTTCCCTCTTTCTGGAATGTTCCTCCCCACCTTGTCTGTTAGGCAACTATCTAAAAAACCCAATTCATACTCCATATCCTTTGGGACCCTTAACCACATCTACTTCATCCCATTAACTGAGTTAATCACTCCATCCTAAGCACTTGCAACTTCTGTACCTTATTTACACTTCTATTAATGTTTCATTATCTGTATTTATTTATATCTCTTAAACTGTGAGCTCCTTGAGAATTGGGTACTTACCTTACTCATCTTGATTTTTCAGTATCCAGCAAATGGTAGGAGAGTGAGATTTACACAGGAGGGGAGGACTGGGTGGGCCTGGAATTAAGATTTGGCTAGACTGGAATGGAGTATGAAGGGTGATGATGGAAAGAGGATTCCAGGCAAAGACAACATCAGCCAGGTTATGGGTGTATCCATATTATAAGCAACCATGAGATTGTTCAGCATGGCTGGTTTAGGGAGTGCTATGGAGAATGGTGGGTAAGGAAGCCAGAAAGCGAGATTGGGGGCTCCTTGTGAAGGGCTTTGAATCACATGCAAGAGTGCCAAAGTCTTGGAGTGAGGAAGGCTCGGTGAAAAGACTCTGACCCAAGTGACTCCATTCTTTTTTTTTTTTATTTTGGTATGGTTAATGTACAATCACTTGAACAACATTATGGTGACTAGACCCCCTACAATCAAGTCCACCCACATACCCCATTACAGTCACTGTCCATCAGCGTAGTAAGATGCTACAGAGTCACTATTTGTCTTCTCTGTAAATACTGCCTTTCCCATGTCCCTCCCCGTTACATTATGTGGGCTAGTGGTAATACCCGCTTTCCCCCCTTATCCCTCCCTTCCCACCCCATCCTCCCCAATCCCTTTCCCTTTGGTAACTGTTAGTCCATTCTTGGGTTCTGTGAGTCTGCTGCTGTTTTGTTCCTTCAGTTTTTGCTTTGTTCTTATGCTCCACAGATGAGTTAAATCATCTGATACTTGTCTTTCTCCACCTGGCTTATTTCACTGAGCATGATACCCTCTAGCTCCATCCATGTTGTTGCAAATGGTAGGATTTGTTTTCTTCTTATAGCTGAATAATATTCCATTGTGTATATGTACCACATCTTCTTTATCCATTCATCTACCGATGGACACTTAGGTTGCTTCCATTTCTTGGCTATTGTAAATAGTGCTGCAATAAACATAGGGGTGCATATGTCTTTTTCAAATTGCACTGCTGGATTCTACGGTAAATTCTAGGAGTGGAAGTCCTGAGTCAAATGGTATCTCTATTTTGAGTTTTTTGAGGAACCTCCATACTGCTTTCCACAATGGTTGAACTAGTTTACATTCCCACCAGCAGTGTAAGAGGGTTCCTCTTTCTCCACATCCTTGCCAACATTTGTTGTTGTTTCTCTTTTGGATATTGGCCATCCTAACTGGTGTGAGGTGATATCTCATTGTGGTTTTAATTTGCATTTCTCTGATAATAAGCAATGTGGAGCATCTTTTCATGTGCCTGTTGGCCATCTGAATTTCTTCTTTGGAGAAGTATGGGTTCAGCTCCTCTGCCCATTTTTTAATTGGCTTATTTGCTTTTTGTTTGTTGAGGTGTGTGAGCTCTTTATATATTTTGGATGTCAACCCCTTGTCAGATATGTCATTTATGAATATATTCTCCCATACTGTAGGATGTCTTTTTGTTCTACTGATGATGTCCTTTGCTGTACAGAAGCTTTTTAGCTTGACATAATCGCACCTGTTCATTTTTGCTTTTGTTTCCCTTGCCTGGGGAGATATGTTCATGAAGAAGTTGCTCATGTTTATGTCCAAGAGATTTTTTTCCTGTTTTTTTCTAGGAGTTTTATGGTTTCATGACTTACATTCAGATCTTTGATCCATTTTGAGTTTACTTTTGTGTATGGGATTACACTGTAATCCAGTTTCATTCTCTTACATGTAGCTGTCCAGTTTTGCCAACACCAGCTGTTGAAGAGGCTGTCATTTCCCCATTGTATATCTATGGCTCCTTTTTCGTATATTAATTGACCATATATGCTTGGGTTAGTATCTGGGCTCTCTAGTCTGTTCCATTGGTCTATGGGTCTGTTCTTGTGCCAGTACCAAATTGTCTTGATTACTGTGTGGCTTTGTAGTAGAGCTTGAAGTCAGGGAGTGTAATCCCCCCCGCTTTATTCCTCCTTCTCAGGATAGCTTTGGCTATTCGGGGTCTTTTGTGGTTCCATATGAATTTTAGAACTATTTTCTCTAGTTCATTGAAGAATGCTGTCGGTATTTGGATAGGGATTGCATTGAATCAGATTGCTTTAGGCAGGATGGCCATTTTGACAATATTAATTCTTCCTAGCTGAGAGCATGGGATGAATTTCCATTTATTAGTGTCCTCTTTAATTTCTCTTAAGAGTGTCTTGTAGTTTTCAGGGTATAGGTCTTTCACTTCCTTGGTTAGGTTTATTCCTACAAGTGTCTCCATTCTTAATTCTGACATTAGCATCTCTTACTTCTGGAGTTCTCTCTATAGTGGTTAAGGTCAAGGTCTCTGGTGTCAGAAAGATCTATGCTGCCATGTTGGCCTTTCCACTTATTGGTTGTAAGACTTTGAGCAAATCACAACATTCATTCATGATAAAAACTCTCAAAAAAATGGGTATAGAGGGCAAGTACCTCAACATAATAAAGGCCATATATGACAAACCCACAGCCAACATTATACTTAACAGCGAGAAGCTGAAAGCTTTTCCTTTAAGATCAGGAACAAGACAAGGATGCCCACTCTCCCCACTTCTATTCAACATAGTACTGGAGGTCCTAGCCATGGCAATCAGACAACACAAAGAAATAAAAGGCACCCAGATTGGCAAGGAAGAAGGTAAACTGTCCCTGTTTGCAAATGACATGATATTGTACATAAAAAACCCTAAAGAATCCACTCCAAAACTACTAGATCTAATATCAGAATTCAGCAAAGTTGTGGGATACAAAATTAATATGCAGAAATCTGTGGCATTCCTATACACTAACAATGAACTAGCAGAGAGAGAAATCAGGAAAACAATTCCATTCAAAGTTGCATCAAAAAGAATAAAATACCTAGGAATAAACCTAACGAAGGAAGTGAAATACCTATACTCTGAAAACTACAAGACACTCTGAGAGAAATTAAAGAACATACCAATATATGGAAAAATATCCCATGCTCATGGATAGGAAGAATTAATATTGTCAAAATGGCCATTCTGCCTAAAGCAATCTACAGATTCAATGCAATTCCTATCAAAATACTAATAGCATTCTTCAACGAAGTAGAGAAAATCGTTCTGAAATTCATATGGAACCACAAAAGACCCCGAATAGCCAAAGCAATCCTGAGAAGGAAGAATAAAGCTGGGGAATTAAGCTCCCCAACTTCAAGCTCTATTACAAAGCCACAGTAATCAAGACAATTTGGTACTAGCACAAGAACAGACCCATAGACCAATGGAACAGACTAGAGAGCCCTGATATAAACCCAACCATATATGGTCAATTAATATATTATGAAGGAGCCATGGACATACAATGGGGAAATGACAGCCTCTTCAACAGCTGATTTTGGCAAAACTGGAAAGCAACCTGCAAGAGAACGAAACTGGATTATTGTTTAACCCCATACACAAAAGTAAACTCGAAATGATCAAAGACCTGAGTGTAAGTCATGAAACCATAAAACTCTTAGAAGACAACATAGGCAAAAATCTCCTGAGTATAAGCATGAGCAACTTCTTCCTGAACGCATCTCCTCAAGCAAGGGAAACAAAAGCAACAATGAACTCATGGGACTACATCAAACTAAAAAGTTTCTGTACGGCAAAGGACACCATCAACAGACCAAAAAGGCATCCTACAGTATGGGAGAATATATGTGTAAATGACATATCCAACAAGGGGTTAACATGCAAAATATATAAAGAACTTACATGCTTCAACACCCAAAAAACAAATAACCTGATTAAAAAATGGGCAGAGGATATGAAGAGACAGTTCTCTAAAGAAGAAATTCAGATGGCCAACAGACACATGAAAAGATGTTCCACATCACTGATCATCAAGGAAATGCAAATTAAAACCACAATGAGATATCACCTCATACCAGTTAGGATGGCCAGCATCCAAAAGACTAAGAACAACAAACGCTGACAAGGATGCGGAGAAAGGGGAACCCTCCTACACTGCTGGTGAGAATGTAAGCCAGTTCAACCATTGTGGAAAGCAATATGGAGGTTCCTAAAAAACTAAAAATACAAATACCATTTGACCCGGGAATCCCACTCCTTGGAACTTACCCAAAGAATACTTCTCAGATTCAAAAAGACATACGCAGCCCTATGTTTACTGCAGCACTTTTTACAATAGCCAAGATATGGAAGCAACCTAAGTGTCCATCGGTAGATGAATGGATAAAGAAGATGCGCTACATATACACAATGGAATACTATTCAGCCATAATAAGAAAGAAACAAATTCTACCATTTGCAACAGCATGGATGGAGCTGGAGGACATGCTCAGTGAAATAAGCCAGGCGGAGAAAGACAAGTGCCAAATGATTTCCCTCATTTGTGGAGTATAACGACGAAGCAAAACTGAAGGAACAAAATAGCAGCGGACTCAGAGACTCCAAGAAGGAACTAGTGGTTACCAAAGGGGAGGGGTGTGGAAGGGCGGGTGGGGAGGGAGGGAGAAGGGGATTGAGGGGTATTGTTTAGTACACATGGTGTGTGGGGTCACCGGGAAAACACTGTAGCACAGAGAAGGCATAGAGTGAATCTGTGGCATCTTACTACACTGAAGGACAGTGACTGCATTGGGGTATGGGTGGGGACTTGATATATGGGTAAATGTAGTAACCACATTGTTTTTTCATGTGAAACCTTCATAAGAGTGTGTATCAATAATACCTTAATAAAAAATTAAAAAAAAAGACTTTGAGCAAATCATTAAACTCAGTTTACAGAACTCTCTTTCCACCATTAAGATAATAGTATCTCCTGAAGTTGTTGGGATAATTATATGATTATTATACATGTAAATTGCTTCTCAGTGTAGCCCTAAGGTGCAAGTACTCAGTACAATTCTACTATCTTTATGTCTAGTTCCACTCCTTTCCCTATAAATACCTGTTTTTATTTCCTTTTCAGTTTAGTCATATGTATTTGTGTCTCTAACTGCACCTCACTCAACACCTGCCACTGGGTGTGCAGAGTCAGCCATCTTCCCTGGCTCCACCCTCTCCACTGAACAAAACACAGTCTTCTACCAGAAAGTTGCAAAAGCACCTTGTTTAGTGGTAAATGGAGCTCTCACTTCCTTCCTGCTACCCCTCCCTTCCTTCGCGCAAGGCTTGGTTCTTCTTAGGTGGTGGGGCTGAAAGGATAGAGGAGTCAACTCAGTCTAGAGTCAGTGTGGCTCACCCTGGGGCAGACCGATATCCCCAATCCCCAAAAGGCTCAAAGCAAGAAGGTTTGGAGGTGTGGGAGTGTGTGTGCTGAGGAAACACTCCCACCTTTGCTTCTGAAACTGAAAAGATGAGTATTATCAGCCCTGAAGACATAACCCAGTGTCCTGGGCCCAAAATCACTTGTTGCCATAAGCAAGAGAGCCATGTGTCAGGGCACTTACACTATAATGTAGATGTTCTTCCTCAACTAGAGTTCCTTGAGGGAAGAAGCTGTACAAATTCTCCACAAATATTTGTTGAAAGAATTGCTAAGTCCTACCTTTGGATCCCTTCCTAATGAAAGCGTATGTAATGCCAGTCCCTAAAGTCCTGTTCTGTGACTTCTGCCCCAATTTGCCCAGCCTAGTCGCTGAGGAGTTAGAATATAGATATTTCAAAATAACAGGGACAAGAGAGAAAGTAAATGTGTCAAAATGTTAACACTTGGTGAAATAGGTGAAGAATATTCCAGTGTTCATTGACCTATTTTAACTTTTGTGTAGATTGGGGTGAGAGGATATAGTTTTAAAAAATCACTACAGACATGTTTGGCAGCTAGTTCCTCACCTTGACCTTTCCCCATAATCATTTATTACATTTTAGTTAATTATCTCAATTGGAGTAATTTGAGTAGGGCCTGGGTATTAGATATTATGGAATGTTGTTAAAGTTTTAGGTGCAATAAGAATATTGTTATTATGTAAGAAATCCTTATTTTCAAGATATAACCTAAAGTAGGCTCTCCTTAATATGGTCCTAATATACCTAATATACTTCCCAGTCTTTTCTCCCATCACTCCCTATGCACCAGCTCAGCAGCACTCTCACTGTTGTGCCTAGAAGGATTTCCAGACTGCATGCCTTTTCATGCTGGCATTCCTCAACTGGAATGCTCTCCCACCACTTGCCTAAGGAACTACTAATCAACCGTATTTCCTATCTCAAATTCAGTCTCCACTACAAAACCTTCCCAACTCTCCTCAGTCTTTCTGTCCTCTGAATTCCCACAGACATGCAGATTTCTCAGGTCACTTAATTTACTTTGTTTTGTTTTTGCTAGATTGTAAGCTTCTGGCAGGCAAGAATGCCTCTTTCTCATGTCTAAGTTCTCTCCTGGGTCTAGCCCAGTATTCTGGACAAAAAAGTTTTCCTGTAAATATTGTTGACTGAACCCTCTGGGATACAAGTTAAGTAATAGTTAAAAAGGAGGAAGAGACCAACAAAGGAATGGTAAATAATGCCTTTTCTGGTGGGGTGGGGGGGTGGGGGTCTGAGGTTTGCTACAGAGAAATCAAAAACAGATGGTGAAAGCATTAGTTTGAAATGTGAAGATGTGTCACACTGTAAAAATACAATAAAGCCAGCCTGAATTCAGTCTCATGTGGAGTCTGGGTGGGAACTGAAAAATGAAATAAGACAAATGCTTCATCTCCATTGTGTTTAACAGCTGCCAGACTGTCACTCCTAGCTTTTCAGAGGAGGCCTGGACAAAAGGAGTTTCCAGTCCTAGCTTTGCTCCTGAGAGATCAGCAGGAAGTGGGCAGGCACAGCAGGAAATGGGGAGGCACAGATGTCAAAGCGGTTTATCAGGAACCTTGAAAAGACAGCAGCCTAAGGTTGGGATCCAAAGGCAGGACACCTGGGTTTCAGTAATAATTCTGCCACTTGCCAAATCACTGTAGAGCCTTGTTTCCTCATTTCTAAAATTGGGATAACAGCATGCTTAAAGGGTTCAAAATATCTTATCATGACAACGTTGGCTCCATAAAGGGAAAGAGCATGTCTTCCTTACATCTGTGCCTCATCCGTAAGAGGCACTTTATATTTGATGTATTTACTATTTGACACCTTAGTTATTACATATTACTCAGCAGATTACAACAAACTGCTTATGGAAAAATTGCAAAGTGTCCCAGGGAGTCCTTTATTTTGGCTGTAACTTTCTCCCTTTTTTTCTGCCTTCAACAGTTTTTTGCCTTCAACAGCTTCCCAAGACTCAAGGACTCTGGCAGGCTGAGCTGAGCTCCTCCCCATATCCCAGGCCATTTGCACTTTACCCAGGCAGCATTTGCTATCTCTAGGGTGCCAGTTACCTCTAGGGTGCCAGCTGTACTGCTCCACGTTGAACATCTGCTTGCCCTTGTGTCTAATTCTGGGTTCAGAGTATCTCCTCGTTTTCTGCATCAACCTGGGAGGCACATCTGAGTTTGCTTCTCTCTCTGCCTTCTCAGGGTTCAGACTACGGTGTACGTGGGTGCTGGTTCTTTCTTTGGGAAGAATTTGACTCTGAGGTTCAAGAAGCTCTCTCCCCTCCTCAGTTTGGTGTCCTTACCATGTTGAGTTTCTAAATCACTGAACATTAACTCTCTCATTTTACAGATGTAGAATCTGAAGCCAGGACACTATTTACCTAAGGCTTCAGAGTCCGTGCTTAGAAAAGGAGTAAAATCCAAAAGTAAGGGTGAGAACAGAAGGTGGAAGTGAGGCAAAATCAACTGCTTTGTCTTTTAAAAATAACTATTATCCATGAGTTTTTGTCTTTTGGGTTTCCCTGTTTTCCTAACCCATTGTGTAAGCTAGCCTTCTCATCTCCTCTGGTACCTCCTGTTCCTCCACACCACTTCTAACTAGACCTTTCCATAGGCTCCAATATCTAACAGATATTTAAGTAGACAGACTTTGGAGAGGCTGAAACCATGATCAAGGTGTAGTAAAACCTTGTCACACAAAATATTTTCCTTTTCCTCTGCTCTTTCACATGCTCACACAAAGACAGGAAAAAAAAATTCCCTTCCTTTGCGAGTCTTTTAAAGATAGGAACCACATCTACATTACATCAGTTTTATGTTGATAATCCCACTTGAGACAGCTGGTTGCCTTTTATCCTTCCCAGGATGCAAGGCAGTGTTCCGTTTTTAGAAGATTACACGAATATTTCAATTGTAAGTATGTGATGTTCATTCAAATGCTTCTAAAACTATGAACCCTTAGAAAACCAAAATTCTATCTCAGGTCCTTCTTATCTCTCTCTCCCGTTTTTCGTCTGGCTTATTTATCTTACCATACCATATCATCTACCAGTGTTGATAGGTGGAGGGGAGACATTCGGGCTAGAAGCAAAGAAAATCCTCTGTACAGGTAGAAACAAGAATGCCATGAAAATGTGTAGAGAAGTGTCCACACAATCTACACAGGGAAGTTAGAGATGCAGGCTTCCTACACGCTAGTGCTGGGGTCGGGGCACCAAGGACACTGGAAAGGGACAGGCCGTCAGCACCCTGGGTGAGGTTCTCTCCGGAGCCAAAGGGAGGGGACAGGAGGCCGGTGCAGCTCGCAGCTTTCACCACGTTAAACAGCACTCGCGGCCGAGGCAGGGTGAGGTGCAGAGAGCCCGGGCAGAACTACTAGTCTGGGGGGTCCAGGTCTAAGCTGACCGGCGGAGTCACCGACTGCACAGCTGGTCACTGCTATCTTACGACTTGGGGGAGATGGCCCTCTTTGAACCTCAATTTCATCATCTGTAAAATACCATCCTCTCTGGATTGCGAGGACAAAAACCGCAACGTGGCTGTTGCCAATGTTAGTTCCTTTCTTTCACCTTTTCTGGGGCAGCCTGCGCGTTAAGGCTCCTGGGAGAGCCTCTGGTCTCCTCAGCATCCCTAGATCTGGTGATGTTCCCCGTCTCTCTCAATCTGCCCGTTTTAATGGAAATCCGGTCCCGGGCCCCTCTCCCCAGGGAAGCCGGAGAGCCTCCTCCTCAGCCCCGGCCTCCCGGACGCCCCTCTTGCCTCAGCTCCTCGCGGGCTGAGGGCACAGGCAGGCGGCGAGGCCCCACGCCTACCTTCTCCTGGGCCCTGCTGAACTTCTTCTGCACCTGCTTGGCGAAGAGGCCGGCGGCGCCGCCCGCCTTGCCCTCAGCCATCCTGCCGGCTCCCCGGGCCGGCGCCCTGTGGTTTTCTGCAGGCCCCTGAGGAGGAAGTGCGGGGCCCGGCCTGCGTCGCATCCGGCGCTGGCCGGCGGGCCTCGCCCTTCGCGCCCGGGCGCTGCCCCCGCGGCCGCCTCAGAATCACCCCGAGGCCCCCAGGCCCTGTACAGCCGACCTGGGCCCGCCGCGAGGCCCGTTCCTAGGCCCACTCCGAGCCCAGCCCCCGGGCGCAGCTCCGGGCTGCGGCCGAGGGCACGAGGGACTTGGCGGGCTCCAGCTACCGACTGGGCCTGTGCAGGGGAGGCCCGAGACCTGGGTCTGCCCTCAGGCGGCGCTCGCCGAAGGCCAAAGCTCCTCAAACCTGAGGTACAGAAACACCAGCCCCACTGAACTGAGATTTCAAACTCATTCATTACAAAAGACAATTGGCCATAACGATCAGCACTGGAAAATAACTGTAAACCGTGGGGTAGAAGCGATTGTGATTTCCACTCAGCGAGCCTATTTGTTGTATCGGGACCCGTATTTCACTTACGTGGGTATGTATACTGGGTTGCCAGGTATAATGTTATTTCTTATTCCAGGTCCCAGTTAAAGATTCTGTCAGAGAGGTTGGGTCTAAGCCTAGACCTGGGAGGGGTCGGAGCAGGAAGGAGACAGGACTCCAGAGCTGGATTTGAAAGGAGCAACTGAGCTAGAGGTGGACATGGGGGTCCTTAGGAAAGGTGAGAGTCATATTAAAAAAAGACTAGAAGGGAAGAAAGTATGGAAGCCGGTGCTGGGGACGGGGAGCCAGTTTTTTAACTGCACGAACTAGCATAGTGTGCTAGATGGAGGCAGAATGGGAAGGCAGACCCAGATTGTGCAGGTTGGGACAGGGCGGCTGAGATTTACCACTCTTGATTCTCCAGAGAGAAGGTCTCCAAATGGTGGTAGAGATAGGTTGGTAATCAGATGATTATATAATTATGTGCTTAATTCATTTATAGAGATGGATACAACATTGTCAGGTAATAGGTCATTAGGGTTTATTCTGGATGCTAACCGTGAGGATGGCCTAGAAGGAACAGAGTGAAGAAAACGGAAGGACTTGATGTTGGATGGGGAGAAGTGAAGCGAAGGCTGGAAGACGGTGGCACTTTGGGAACACTGAGAGATGGTGACAATAACAGGGCTGTTACTAGCAGAAGGAGGCCAATACCTGCGTCAATCAGGAGTCCATAGCGTCCTCAGCAATGCAGTCCAGCCACTGCCTCCTAGGAAACTCTCTTCAGTGCCAGTCTCTTGGGAATGGAAATTAATGGTCACCAAGTCATGCAGTGACTATTGTTCACAGCAGGAACAATCTTCAGAAGCTAACTAGATGGGGAAATTGAGTTACAGAAAGGGCTGGTGACTTGCCTAAAGTTACCAGTTCCTCCGTGGTAGAGCTGGGGTGGGAATATAGGCGTCCTGACTCTGGGCCAGCTTTTTATAGTACTTACACTGTTCTAGAGGCCTCTGCTGACATAGCAGCCTACAAATTCTGGGAACGGACTTAGCTGGTTTCTCCTGTTATAATGTTAACTGCCCTGGGCCCTCTTGTCTGGTGCTCAGTGATTGTTATGAAAAGCTGCTTCTCATCCTCTTAGCCTTCTTCTTTCAGTTCCCTCTTCACTCTAATGTACACCACTTGGACAGCTTGAGCCGTGGCCAGGATGTATCTGCTTCCCAGTTCTCTGTGGTTTGTAGAACCCTGGATCCGGTTACCTATTTTAGTCCCAGCCTTGCAGTGCTGACTCACCCTCAGTTTGAGGCCTTTTATTTGCTGTCTCCTGTCCCTTTTTGTTCTGCCTCTTCTTTCAACCATTTCTTTTCTTTTTCATTATTTCATTATTTTCTCCTTTTTCTGTTTTTCCACCCTACGAGTCACTTTCTTTGTCTGCTGGCATCTGACCTACCACTTACTCCTACACCTTTTTTTTTTAGTCTATTTTGGTATCATTAATCTACAATTACATGTACAATATTATGGTTATTAAACTACCCTCTTCATCAGGTCCCCCCCACCAACCCCATTACAGTCACCGTCCATCAGCATATTGAGATGCTATAGAATCACTGCTTGTCTTCTCTGAGTTGTATAGCCCTCCCCGCACCCTCCCAACATTATGTCTGCTAATCGTAATGCCCCTTTTTCCCCCTTGTCCCTCCCTTCCCACCCATCCTCCCCAGTCCCTTTCCCTTTGGTAACTATTGGCCCATTCTTGGGTTCTGTGAGACTGCTGCTGTTTTTTTCTTTCAGTTTTTTTCTTTGCTTTTATTCTCCACATATGAGTGAAATCATTTGATACTTGTCTTTTTCAGCTTGGCTTATTTCACTGAGCATAATACCCTCTAGCTCCACTTATGTTGTTGCAAATGGTAGAATTTGTTTTCTTCTTATGGCTGAATAATATTCCATTGTATATATATACCACATCTTCTTTATCCTTTCATCTACTGATGGACACTTAGGTTGCTTCCATTTCTTGGCTATTGTAAATAGTGCTGCAATAAACATAGGGGTGCATCTGTCTTTTTCAAACTTGGGCTGCTGCATTCTTAGGGTAAATTCCTAGGAGTGGAATTCCTGGGTCAAATGGTATTTCTATTTTGAGATTTTTGAGGAACATCCATACTGCTTTCCACAATGTTTGAACTAATTTGCATTCCCACCAGCAGTGTAGGAGGGTTCCCTTTTCTCCACATCCTCACCAACATTTGTTGTTTGTGTTTTGGATGTTGGCCATCCACACTGGTGTGAGGTGACATCTCACTGTGGTTTTAATCTGCATTTCTCTGATGATTAGCGATGTGGAGCATCTTTTCATGTGCCTGTTGGCTATCTGAATTTCTTCTTTGGAGAAGTGTCTATTCATGTCCTCTGCCCATTTCTTAATTGGATTATTTGCTTTTTGTTTGTTGAGGTGCGTGAGTTCTTTATATATTTTGGATATCAACTCCTTATCGGATATGTCATTTATGAAAATATTCTCCCATACTGTAGGATGTCTTTTTGTTCTACTGATGGTATCTTTTGCTGTACAGAAGCTTTTCGGCTTGATATAGTCCCACTTGTTCATTTTTGCTTTTGTTTCCCTTGCCCGGGGAGATATGTTCGTGAAGAAGTTGCTCATGTTTATGTCCAAGAGATTTTTGCCTATGTTTTTTTCTAAGAGTTTTATGGTTTCATGACTTACATTCAGGTCTTTGATCCATTTTGAGTTTACTTTTGTGTATGCGGTTAGATAGTAGTCCAGTTTCATTCTCTTGCATGTAGCTGTCCAGTTTTTCCAACACCAGCTGCTGAAGAGGCTGTCATCTCCCCATTGTATATCCAAGGCTCCTTTATCATATATTAATTGACTGTATATGTTTGGGTTAATGTTTGTACTCCTATACTCTTATCTCTAGTGTATCCTAGTAGCTGCCATCACCCAGAAGTTTGGGGTGAGCATCTGTTGTAGGCACTGAAGGGGAAAACAAAAAGATGAGTCCACAGTCCACCTAGGGTAGTCTTCTGGTCACTCAGGAACATTTTCAAGTGCTCTGTGCCTTTGAGTATAGCAAATATGCACAAAAGGAGGGGCAGATGGGGATATGAATGGATAGGTAGATCCTAAAATAATCCAGAAAAGATAATATAAAACCATTCCCAGTTGGCTTAGTCTGTGAACAAGTAGAGGTGGCATTAAATGGAAGAAGCAGTCCCGAAAATATGGTAAAATCTAGCTTGGGTCCTATAACTGAATTTCCTCTAGAGGGCTTAATTACAAATAAAAGGACACAGGATAATGCATATTCAGTTTTATTTGCTTTTCTTTTTATTGGCTCAGTAATCTCTTGGAATGATTTTTCCTTGATGGCCTCAAGTGCTGCTGTAGATCTAAGAATCAGGGAAGGCCACTGGACTCAGGAGAATGTTCAGTTGTAGGCAATGACCTGAAGGAAAAACCAGTTATATCCACAGTCAGTAACTTCTGCCTACTTCCCTTCTTTTTTCTTTAGGGTTCCCAGTTGAGTATGGTCCTGTGCTGGGTTTATGGGGAGTTGAGAGGGTGTGTGTAGCATGGTGGGGGATGGGGGGTGGGCAGGAAGTAGGTCTCAGCTGTGTCAGGACAATTCGGTGTTACTGGCAAATATCCAGAACTTAGTGGCAAGGACAGACCATAAAATGGTTGAGTCAAGGTGCATGCCTAAGACTCCAGAACGTGTCTGCTGGCTGAAGGCCACAGGTGGGATCATTGGGAGGCTCTACCACTAGGTCAGTGTAGGTAGAATCTCACCTAACCCTCAAGCTTAAAGGTGGTTAAAACCTCTTACCAAAGGATAGAGCAGATTCTTACAACGCCCTTAGAAGGAGCTTGTGAGGGAGAATGTTAGCACGTCATCCCTTGCCCAGGAGCATGCCCGCCTTTCTGAAGCTTTTTCCCTTGGCTTTGTGCCTGGCTTACATCTGCTGTTGCCACCATCCTACCCTAAGCAGTAAACAAGAAGGTGAAGCCTGCTTAGCAGGTATGCGGTGGAGAACTCAGGATGGTGGCACTATTGAGGGAAAGTGCAATGGAGGGAAGGGAAAGTAGTAAACATATGAATGTGGTGAGGAAGATGATGGCTTCCTCTGCCCAACCCAGCTGGTGCATGGGTCTCCAGGTGACACTATATGAACCCATCATTTGGGAGGACTCACGTTATTTATCCAAGAAATGTAAGCAGAGACCCTGGTGAAGACTGTGGGCTTCTTGGAGACATTACAGCCCAAGCTGGACACAAAGCTGGTCACGCCATGGACAGCGTACTGGCCATTCACCACGCAATGGAGGGGACCCCCAGAATCACCCTGCAGGGAGGAGAAGCAGAGTCTTAAAACTCCTTGGGCCTTTGCTTTTCCTTACACCCTGCCCATCCGGATCTCTGTAAAATCTTGTATAGTTTTAAAGCTCCCATTGTAATCTCCACTTTCTTCATATCCCCACAATCAAGAAGAATCTCTTCTTCTTTTCTAAACAACCACAGCACTTCTTCCTTTCTTTTGCAGCACTTATATGACATGTTCTGCCTTGTATTTTGGTTTCATAATTTGTTTTTCCCTCTCACGCAGATCTACAAGCTTCTTGAGACAGGAACTATGTCTTACTGATACTTTTCCTCTCCACCGTGCTAATATAGAACTTTGAACACCTTAAGCTCATAGCTTTTATTGACTTAAATTGAAACTGATGGGAGGCGGGAAGTAGTGTTCTAATGATTTCTTTATTTCTACCATTTAGACCAATGGGTCTAATCAGACATAGCATTTAGACACAGGGTAGGTGTAGGTCGTCAACACGTTACACTAAACGGATGGAGAGGAGAGGGAAGACCTAAAGATATGACATTTCTCCCATTGAAATGGCCTAGCCAGATCCCGCCAACAGACCAGTTCACTACAGATGAACCCCATCTAAGGCTCAGTTACTGATCAGCCCTTTACCACCTCACTCTGAAATAAAAGCAGATGGTCAAAGAGTACCAAATATCTGAAGAAAGCCTCTAATATAAAAATGACAAGACAGAGAAACAAAAATAAAGTCAATGCAGATTATGTAGGGAGAAGAAAACAGAGCAATAAAAAAACTATGATTAATATTGCATCTATGATACAGGAACAGCATGCTATAAAAAGAACATTCAGAAAGCATTCAGGAGAATTCCGGGAAGATGGCGGTGTGAGCAGGGCTGCAGAAATCTCCTCCCAACACTTTATTTATCTACGAAAACACAGCAAATACATCTATTCCTAAAAGAGAGACGAGAATACACAGGAAAGCGCACAGCGTGCAGCTACACCCGAGAGGACTCGGCACCCCAAGAGGCGGGTAAGATACGGAGCCGCGACCCGGCGGGACCCGAGCCCTCCCCCACCCCAGCGCTCCGGCGGGAGGAGAGGATTCAGAGCCGGGAGGGAGTGGAAGTGCACCCCGCGAAGTAGCCAGCCCCAGTGATCTGCGCGGGGAGCGCTGACCCACATTGCGCAGTGCAGCGGAGATTGGAGAGACAGAGGGGCAGGATCTGAGCGGGGAACGCGCCAGGGTGCTTGCAGCCGGCTCCCGGGAAGGAAAAAAAAAAGTGCGCGCTTTCTTCAGCAGTCTTAAAGAGACAGGAGCCCAGTGGAGGAGCCGGATCGCCCCCGCACACTCAGCCCAGCAGGCTGGGAGTCCTGGGGAGTTTCAGACGCCTTAGCTGGCGACTGAGGAAGCGTAGCCATACTTCCACTTCTCACTGAGATCAACAGCCTCCTATTCGTTCCCACCCCTGCCAGAGCGATAAAGGGCCCTGCAGAGCGGCGCAGTCACAGCTGTGGAATAGTGGGGCAATATCGCCACCTACAGCATTCCCAAAGAATCTACGTCCGGTGGGCATTATTTTTGTTTTGTTTTGTTTTTTGTTTTGTTTCTGTTTTTTCTTTTCTTTCTTTTTTCTTTTTTTCTTTCTTTCTTTCTTTCTTCTTTTTTTCTCTTTTTCTTTTTTTTTTCTCATTTTTTTTTCTTCTCTTTTTAAAGTCTTAAAGAGCCCAGCTGACATACGTGGCAACTTTCAGTGACCAATTCTACAGCCATGAAAAGACAGAGGAATATGGTTCAGACCAAAATCAACCAGACAACTCCAGAGAGGGAGTCTGAAGGGATGGAAATGCACAGTCTTCCTGAAAAAGAATTCAGAATAAAAGTCATAACCATGCTGATGGACCTACAGAGAAATGTGCAAGAGCTGAGGGACGAAGTGAGGGAACTGAGGAAAGACAATGCAGAAATCAGACAAGCGATCGGCGGGCTTAACAGCAGAATGGATGAGATGCAAGAGACTGTTAATGGAATAGAAAACAGAGAACAGGAGTACAGAGCAGCTGAGGCAGGGAGAGATAAAAGGATTTCTAGGAATGAAAGAATATTAAGAGAACTGTGTGACCAATCCAAACGGAACAATATTCGCATTATAGGAGTACCAGAGGAAGAAGAGAGAGAAAAGGGATAGAAAGTGTCTTTGAAGAAATAATTGCTGAAAACTTTCCCTCGCTGGGGAAGGAAGTAGTCTTGCAGTCCACCGAAGCTCATAGATCTCCCAACACAAGGGACCCAAGGAAGACAACACCAAGACACATAAT